>DF243213.1:13441-43287 GCA_000507305.1 Breviolum minutum Mf 1.05b.01 | reverse complement strand
CCACGTTTCTCGCAGGCTCTGACATTCCTAAATTCCTCCTTGGCTGGGTGCGCCTGCTACGACGGCCGGGATGTGCCAGGCAACTTTAATCCCACTACTCAAAACGTGATCGCCACCAACAAATTTTGTGTCCTCTCCCACGGCAACCTCCGTCCTATGTCCCAAGGACGTTTTGGAACCCTCCTCATCCTCGACTTTCAGGCCGGGGGAAAGGCCGCCGTTTCCAATACGCCACGTATGGTCCTCCGGCACCCGACGGCGGCCGCGCAATCAAAGAATACGCTGTACGTCTCGCACCGGCCACCCAGGCCGCTGCAGGGCCTGAAGGTCCTGCCCCACCTTCCACCCTCGTTCCTCCTCAGTATGGAGCTTACTTTTGTTCGGACAGTATGCTCGAGCCGCTAAAACGCTACGGCATCAACCCAAAAACCCGCAGTCGCGATGGCTACGCTGTTAAACTCCATCCTTTGACCTCCTGCGACCCACAGGCTATTGCCGACGCTTTAGCACACTCGACTCTCCGCGGGCCACAGGCCGATACCCTCCTTTTGGTTGATATCCCCAGCACACGGGGCTCCCACACGTGGACTTTGACATGTAATGGTCTTCTCGGCACCTACACCGCACCAATTCCTCCTTTTCATTTCCACTCCGCCTGGCAGGATCCTGCCCAGTGGACTAATCCCGAACGTCATCGCTCCTCCTCCGCTCCCGCACAGCCCACTTACTTCTCCACCTCTGCACCTACAGTACGGGACGACATCCTCAATGTTCAAGCGGATGGCCGCCTCGCTGCGCACCTTCGAGAAACGCCCGCCCCTCATATCTTGGAGGAGGACGCAGAACTGAACGAAGACCTGACCGGAAACGACTTCACCTACTCGCATGATACCACCACTGCCTTTCAAGAACTGCTCGCCAAAATAGACTCGAATACAAAGGAACCCCCTAACGTCCTCTCCACCAAGCACTACGCAGCTTTGACCCAACTTCCCCTCACCTACCCTTGGGCACGATTAGTGTTGGATCTTGAGGAACTTCTTATTTGCTTTGACCGTCACCTGATCACGTGCCTCATTGCCAATCACGTGCAAGGCAACGCTACTCCCCACCCGGGTACGGTCCTTTCAAGTTTTCTCCACCACCTCGCGCAGCTCATTTTGCTTATCATCGCCCCGCATGATACAGACGACGCACCTCCTTTTCTTCAGCACCCGGAAATCTACGGACTTGAATTCTGGCACGCACACCTGAACTATGCTTGCGCCAGATTCGCCGCCTCTCATGGCTCTGATAGACTGCTAGGCAATCAAATTTGCCACTGGACTACAGGGACTTCTGAAACGTGTATGAAGGTTACCCACCTCGTGGTTTTTCTGCTGCCGGCACTTGGCGCCTACGTCCTTTCTCAACACCGTACCAAGGTGTCTTCCTCTCTCAGCTCGGCTGACGATGTTTCAATGCAAGATGAACCTCACACTCTCCGGATCAACCAGAGCTCCCTCTTAACCCCTCCTGCCGTTATTAAACACCAAGCCGAACAGATCGCAAACGCTCGCCGTCGCGCCGCTGAAGGTAGCCTTGCTCCCTACACCATCCCCCTCCTTGCAAATACACAGACACGGTCCAGTAAAAATCGGGTGACTTGGACCCTCAAATTCACGCTGCCAGTGCCCGCAAAGCAGGGCACTACTCGCCGATTTTCTGCAGTTCCGAGAGGGTATGGCCCAAGCGGGGCACATGCCCTTGAAGGGGCGGTGCGCTACGCTTACCCCTTCGATTACCAACACGGCCACCACACTTCTCCCTAACTCTAGAATGGCTTCTCTCAGGTGCCCCTCGCATCTATGATAGCAAGGACCTTGAGCTTCCAGGCAACAGCGAACTCACGATCCACCAATTCGAGGCCCTCCTTATCGCCAAGCAAGCTGAAGATGACAAGGAACTGGATGTCGCTGCCACGGCGTGCCGTAGAATGAAGCGCGCCAAACAAACCTTAGCTCGTCTTCCGCACCCTGCCGCTTCCAGTACTATCACCAGTGCCCCGCTCGCTCCTGCCCCTCTGGGCAATACTCCACCACCTTCCCCGCGCATACCGGATAGTGGCCGTAGTCGTATTCCTCCTCCAGAACGCCCACGTCCTATTGGCATGCATCCTGGCCCCCCGCTGACTGCCGCCCGCCCCATCTCCCCCTCCGCGCACAGTATATGCCGGCTTTGAGATGGGACCGGTGAAAGGTAAACCTTCTTCTCAGGTCACCATGGGCATGGGCAAAGGCCCAGCCAAAGGCTCCAAAGGGGATGATTCCACCCTGGCCCAAGATACTCCTTTTTTCACCGTTGCACCCCAAAAAGGTAAGGAATTTGCCCTTAAAGGGGGAAAGAAAGGCAAGAATAAGGGCAAGGATAAAGGAGGCCATAAAGGCAAGGGCAAAGGCAAAGGTAAGGACCAAAAAGTTTGATTGAACCAGCTCGCCACCATTTAGGTTGGTCCTGGGACGATCTTCAACCTCCTCTTTTTGCCTCTTTGCTTGTCTGACCTGCTCTTGACCCCGCTCGCCGCCATTTAGGCCGGTCCGGGGGCGGAGCACTATCCTCTGCTCCCTTATTTCACACTCATAACACAGCTGGCTGTTCTCTTTCAGGGAGGATAGGCCCCTCGTCCAGCTCTCCACCATTTAGGTTGGCCCTGGATTGGAGCCCCCCTCCTTTGACGCACCGATGACATGCTCTTGCTCCCGCTCGCCGCCATTTAGGACGGTCCGGGAACTGAGCACTTTATATCCCTATCACACTACTGACCACCATTGTGAAGAGAAGGTTCTTCGTCCAGCTCTCCACCATTTAGGTTGGCCCTGGCTTAGAACCCCCTCCTCCTGACTACCCTGGTGAGTGCCCGAGGTGTTTTCGCAATCCAGCTCACCACCATTGAGGTTGGCCCTGGAGCGAGAATACCCTCCTTTCACTTCCCCTTTGCTTCCTTCTTTTCTTCATCTTCTCCCCCTCTCTGGCCGCCCCGCCCGCGGAATCCAAAGTGATTCAGATCCAAAGTGATCATCTGCTTGCCGCTTCTCCGCCGGTTGCTGCCATGGAATGGTCCAAAGTGGCCTGCTCTATCCAAGTTTGTTGAAGAAAACTAGGGCCCCATCAGGAAGGCCTCCTTTGGCCTTCTGGCGAAGTCCACTGGACTCCTTGCTGGCTGGGTTCCTATTTTTGTTCCTCATCCTTGATGTGGCTCTTCTACACAAACAGCCTCCTCACTTTCTGTGATCGACAAGTTACCATGGTGCTTGAAGAGAGTTTGGTTTCCTTCTTTAGCCCCCCCTTCTCTCTTCTTTGAAGAGCGTCTGGGTTGCTTCTTGAAGGCACTACTCTCTCTTCTTCCCCATTTTTCCTTCCTCCATGTGCTGCTCCTCTCTCCCAAGTTCCTCTTGGGCGGATCCTGCATGCACTGGAGATGACTTTCGCGATACTCACTGGGTGCCACTGACTGTGTCTCTGGCTTCCCACCTTTTGGACATCTTTTCTACAGTGGTCTGGCTGGGCCTCGCTACTTGCTGGAGAAGAACATCTGAGAGGACTCTGAGTGTCGGCTCGCTGCATGCTCTCGTCTTTTGTTTCACTCGGTTTCACAAAGTCCTGGGTTGGTCAAGTTGCCTTGCGCTCTCCAATCAACAGGCATGTGTTAAACCTTGCTGTTTCACTGGACGACCAAGGCCACTAGGAACTGGTTTCTTTAATGGGTCCATGGTGCTGTCTTTTGATCTGCTCCTTCCACCATTGAGATTCCTAACCTACGGGTTCCTCGCTACAGGCTCGCCCCGGTTGACTGCTTCTTTAAGCTCCTCTGTCACCGGCAAAGCTCCCTGTTAGCTACCCGTTCTTTCCTAATCTCGGCTTGCACCAATTTTGACCCTACCGACTTTTGCCCAGCTACGGCGTCGGTTTAATTGGTTTTTGTTTTGTTAATTTGTTTGATTGCAATTTTTGGCCTGAACAATAAGGTGTTCTGTTTTGCTTCAATTCAGTTACGTCCAATTTCGGATTATGATATGCTGACTGTAGGGCGCTCTGCCCGGGACCTTCTTCGCAAGAAGATCGCACCTTAGCAGCGTGGAGCAAAAAAAAAATCTCAATGGACTTGTCCTCGCTAACATCGGAATCATCTGATGAAGTTTGGTAGACATAGGTGTACTCAGAGTCTGACACGATGGTAGCCTCAACTTTTTTTTTGCCGGTTGGGAAGCGGCTGATGATCTGACAACTCTAGTGTCTGTGCTCTTTGAAGGATGAGCTTCCATCCTGGGAGGAGATTTGACAGGTGGTGTTCGAATTGGAGGTCGAACTGAAGATGCCATAGGTCTGGCAGGTGATGATGAGGATGAAGCGTCATATCCAGGAGCTTCTTGTAAAGTGACAGTTTAGTAAAGGTAATGCATGGGTGCAAGCATTGAGCTTCGATGTGATCGATGATGACGTCTGCGGCGTCGTTTAGGTGGAAGTGAGCATGAACGAAGGATGCGTGAAGTTGCTTCGCTTGGAGGTGGAACATTGTCTCTGAAAGAGACTGGTGATGTTGGAGATCGTAAAGGTGAACGAGAAGGGATAGGTGGAAGAACATCATAGCAATATTCAGTGAAAAGGAGGTGTGGCGTCATTTTTTGCGACGGCCAGAACCTGACTGAGAATGTGATGTTCATCAAAAAAGGTGATGACCGGCCCAGCTTGACAAAGCTGCGCAATCTCCGCCTTGCGGGTTTCCCAGGCTTCCCGGCCCAGGATCGCCAAGTAGGCCTTATAACGACTGAAGCCTCTTCTGATGTGAAACATCATATGGCTTTATAGCTATACGTTGAATTTGAAAAATTTCATCGTGATAAAATTTTTCTATATGCGTGCGTCGTTTTTATATAAGTAAAAATATATTGGCAGTTTAGCCAACTTGCTTCAGCCGTGTCGGTCGTTTTTGACAGTTGCACAAAACGAGAAGTGTACATGTCCGAGTCACGCACAAATCGAGAAGTGTATTTGTCGTGCATGTTTAATTATATATACTTCGTGTGACATCTTCCAAGTATCAAGGGTGGGTTGGGAGGGACCCCTTCGATTTTACATGTGCTTTGTGAAATGGGGGTATGAATCAAGATCAGTTGGATGCTTACCATGGACACTTGGAGTTTGCTAGGTTGAAGGTGACTAAGTCACGTTTCGTTCAGCCTTGGGAGCGTGGTTTCTTGAAAAGAACAGCAATCTTTCCTGCGTGTCCTCCAGCCATCACGGATGGTGGCGTTGGGTCAGCATCTGAGTTATCAGTGAAGCGTGTTGAACAGCAATTTGATCAAAAAGAATTTGAGAAAGTGCAGTCATATTTCAAGAAGTTTAGATCGAAGTTTGCGAGAACATCTAGACAGACTTGGATGGAAAAACTGGACTATGATCGTAGAGCTGCATTTGTCAAGTGGCAGAAGATTCTCATTACAAGTTTGCTTGACTTTCAAGTGGGCGCACAATTTAGACAAATGAGACTTGCAAATCGGAGTCCAAATTTTTCGCAGTATTTCAGTGATGTCTTTGCATTGAAATCTACATTGACTCTTCATACACGTGCCAATCCTATTCTGAGATATTTGACTTGGGCGAAGGGACGTGGCTATCAGGGCATCCCTTTCCGTGAAAGCGAGGTCTACGAATTTCTCAGTGACATTGCACAGCCTTTTGCACCTACATTCCCAAAGAGTTTTGTTGGATCTGTTGCATTCATGCATTATATTCTGGATTGTAGGTCAGCAAAGCCTTGCATAGACAGCAGACGTATCACGGTTTGTGCAAGTCGTCAATATCTTTTGAAACGCAAGTTGAAACAAAAGAAACCGTTGTCAGTTAAGCAAGTCATCGGTTTGGAAAAGATTTGCATTGGTGACGTCGAGGCTTCCATCGAAGAGAGGGTTGCAAGTGGTTTCTTTTTATATATGATTTATGCAAGGGCACGTCATAGTGATGCACAATCTTCAGGACTCATTCAACTGGAGGTTGATGATGGCGATGATGGCATGGAAGGTTTTGTTGAAGCTTCAGTCACGAGGTCAAAAACTTCGTACAGCCTGGAACGCAAGACTCGGTATTTACCCATGTCAGCTCCAATTCGTGGTTTGATACAAACAGATAGCTGGGCAGTGAAATGGTTTGAGAACATGAGAATTGCAAATCTTCCTCGAGGCTATGGATTGCCACTTCTTCCATCACCTGATCGTTCAGGAGGGTGGAACACTTTACCTCTCAGTGCAGAGGCGAGTACAGCATGGCTGCGACATTTGTTATTGAAATGTGGAACGGAGCGTGGGGCTTTGATGTCGTATGGCACACACAGCCTTAAGGCCACAGTTTTATCATGGTTAGCCAAGAGGGGTATACCTCGCGATGTGAGGGCTGCTTTAGGCTATCACGCAAAAGCTGTGGATGGAACGGAAGTTGTCTATGGCAGAGACAACATGGCTGCACCTTTGAGAACAATGATTGGCGTAATCTGTGAAGTTTCGGAAGGTTCGTTCAAGCCCGATGCAACGAAATCTGGAATGCTGATCACAAGGTTGAAGCCAACAGTCGAAATTTCAACAGGAGACGTTTTGGCTGATGCTGGGTTGAAGAAGGCTGGCGAACAACTGGGCCCACTTGGGGAACGGCTAGTCGATGTCAATCTGGCAGAGGATGGCGAGGCGGCAGTCGACGACATTGTTTCGACAAGTGAAGAAAGTGAAGACGAATCTGAACCGGAACATGATGCAACAGAGAGTGCAATAGATTCGGTTATAGGAAGATGGAATCCCGTGGTTGGCCTGGACTCACAAACAGCAGTGGTTTTTGTGCGTCATTCGATATCTCGTATGCTGCATGTTGCTGCGGATGAATATGCCGAGAAGTTCATGTGTGGCCGTGAACTCAATCCAGTTTATTTCAAGTTGAGTGAAAAACCAAAAGTGTTTCATCCCATGTGTGCACAATGTTTGAAGACTTTGCAGAAACATGCAAAAACTGCCAAGCAGACTTCAAAACGTCGTGGAAAATCTCAGGGGTGCTGCACTTAGTGAAAGCCGTTTTTCAGTGCATTTCGCATGTCATGACAAGATGTTCATCGTGGAGTTGGTCATGAGTTGCATGCATATGTCAATTTCGTTTTCATTTTGGATCGTTCATATCCGTGATTTGCAGAATCCATTGAAGATGAAGATCCTTGAAGAGTTGTTTTAATTTGTTTCTTCGGCAAGTTTTCAAGACTCAAGATAGCATCAGTGCTGCAATGGCATCTTTTATCGAAAGCCAGGCAGTTCTTGAGGCAAGACAGCAAGCGGCAGGTTTTTCAGATGACGTGAAAGACAAGTTCATTGCCGCTGGTATCACGTGCTTATCTCAGCTTGCATTCATGAGTAGCTACAGTCCTGGTGCCAATGATGAAACACCACTCATTGATGCATTCAAAGATATTTTAGCTCGTGATCCGTCAATTGGAGAGAAGGCCAATATGCGAAGAGTCTTTAACGAGGCTTATGCATCGGTGACTGCAGAGATGCGTCAAAATGTTGAAAGAGTTGAAGAAACAACGATCAGAAAATTGAGTCAACCTGAGCGTCATGACAGGTATATCAAACAAGTTGCTCGGCTGACAGGTGTGTCGATAAAAGGTGCCACAGAACCCGGTGACACGCTCGTGGATGCCTTTTGTTCAATGTATGAGGACAATCGCTTGCGTTTCATCGAGTGGGAAAAGTTTGTTTCCAAGGACCAAGAGATGCAAGCTGAAGGAAAGAAAATCACTTCTTTTGCAGTCGACCAAGGAACTGGAAAGCTTAAAATAGAAAACAAGGCACCAGATGAGAAGGCCGACACTAGCAGTGACATTTTGATGCTGCAGGCTTTGACACGTCGATCATTAGCCATGGATCAGGCGAATTTGGTGTCATATACAAAGATGCAGTCTTGGGTTGATAAGCTTGTGAAATGTAGGACAGATGAGCCGCCGCCTGGATACTCATCCCCAAGCATGAGACAAATCATGCTTGCTGATCAGAAGTTGTTCATTGAGCTTGCAGATCGAACTCGTTCAGGAATCCAAAGCACGGTTGCAGGCAGGCCCTTGGACGACATCATTGAAGTGGTGATGTACCTGAATGAGGTGACTTGCATGTTGCAGCCATTGCCAAAAGCCAAAGAGGCTTCAGTGGCTCGTGATTCTGGAGGCGAGCCGTATGCAAGAGTCAAAGGAGGTGGTGGCAAGGGAAAAGGCAAGAAGGGAGGCAAGGCATCACGAATGCCTTCAGATCTTGTTGGTTGCCGATCTCATACAAATTCTGGATCGCCAATTTGTTATGGGTTCAATTTGAAGACATGCAATGAAGAAGTCAAATCAGGAAGGTGCAGCAAAGGTTTTCATATTTGCGCAGTACCTCGTTGTGGCAAACATCACCCAGCAGTTGATTGCCCAAGCTTTGGATCAGTCAAGAAGTCTTGACTATCCGGTGTCAGTTCCTCAGATGGAAATTTGCACGACAAAGGAATTTGTGATGCCATCGAAACTGGAAATCACAACGAAGGCATGATACAAGATGTATCACACAAGCCGCCTGTTGAAGACAACGGCACTTTCGGTCAACAGATGTCTGAAGCAGGACATCATTCAAGTTCATCTTCGAAGAAGCTGAAAAGTTTTCACTTGAAAGATGAGAAGGCGGTCGAACATACCATGCAACATGGGAATGCATCGACTGGCGGGCAGCAAGAAGCTGCAACCAATTCAAAATTTAATGTTGGAGTTGAACATTCGCAGGCTTTTACATACAGTATGGGTATGCAATTGGACGAAACATCGTTGTTGGTTATCGAGGCATGTGCAGGAACAGCTACATTGTCATCAGTGTTGAAGGATGTTGGCTTTGAAGTTTTACCCATTGATTTTGGTAAACAGCGAAATTCTTCACATTTGCATATCATAAACCTGGACTTGAGGAAGAGACACTCATGGGATTTCTTGGCTAAAATCGCTATGTCACGACGTATGTTTCATTTCCACGGGGCGCCACCTTGTGGAACAGCCTCGAAGGCACGGGAAATTCCTATCGGTGAAGGACATCACGGACCTCCTCAACTAAGGTCAGAACAGTATCCATTGGGTTTTCCGTGGCTGCAAGGTGTCAACAAAGATAGAGTGCAAAGCGCGAACGCCATCTATGTCAACATGGCCTTGTTTTGCTTGTGGCTGCATTCAAAATCCATAGGATGGAGCGTTGAAAATCCTGGCAACTCATACATATGGATGATAGATATGTTCATACAGTTGCAGCAATTTGGTTTTTGGGTCTTTTTCCACGCATGTTGTCACGGGAGTACGCGAAAGAAACTCACGCCATTCTTGACCAGTGTTGTGGAACTCACAGGTTTGGAGGCAACATGTCAAGGGGATCACCCTCACGAATCGTGGGGCTTGATACGAGATTGTGATTCATGGTCTTTTGCAACTTCTAAAGAAGCTGCATACCCCGTCCAACTTTGCCAACGTTTTGGAACACTTCTGGAGATGAAAGCATTGCGGTTGGGCTTACAAAATTTCAAGATGCCTATTTCAGCTTTGCATAAAGTACGAGCTTCAGTTGGATCACAGCCTAAAATTTCAAAATTTCCTACATTGATACCGGAATTTTTGGAGACACGAAGTGTGGTGTCACAATCAGAGCCTGCTCTCAATGACAAACGACAACTCGAAAAAGTTTTTCACAATATTCCACTTGGAGCGAAGATGTTGCGTTCTTCTACAACAAAGGGGGAAGAGTCTGAACAGCAACAAAAGCAGAAGTACATTTTTGGGATATACAGATCGTCAACTCAATTTGTGCAGGAGGCTTTATTGTTACAGCATCCTTTCGACAGTTGCATTGGTGTACCAGACGATATCCTCAAACGTTTAGCTGAACACCTCAGTAGCTCCCCTTTGGATATTATGCGGAAAAGGCTGACCACTTTGCAAAGATGGAGAAAGAAAGCCTTTGAACTGAAGACGGAAGACGAGGCATTGTTTGAAAGCATGACTTCTGGGTGCAGGTCTGTGTTGCGTGGAAAGAGCATCAGCCTGATGCGATACATTGCGAAGGAGCTCAACTGGCCAGACAAGACATTGTTTGACGAATTGGTGCAGGGCTTCAAACTTACTGGAGTTCAGCAGAGATCTGGAATTTTTGAAAGTGATTGTAAACCTCCACAATACGACGAAGATGAATTGATGGCAAGAGGAAAGTTTGTCAGACCGGCCCTTTGGGGAAAGATACAGTCGGAGCCGCTTCAAGAATTCTCGACACCCCTGTGGGAGATCACGCTCGCGGAGGCGCAGGAGAAAGGGTGGTTGAAAGGACCGCTTACTTTCGATGATATCAACCTCATGTACGCGGGGGATTGGCTGCCGGTGAGGAGGTTCGCTGTTTTTCAAAAAGACAAGTGGCGACCTATAGATGATTTTAGCGAAAATGGTGTGAATGGAAGTTTTGGCTCATTGGAAAAGGTGGATTTGCGGGCTTTAGACGAAACTGTTTGGATCTCGGTTGCTATGATGCGTGCCATAAAATCAGGTACGTTCAGCTTCAAACTATCTGATGGCAGTGAACTTGCGGGTCATGTTCACAAGGATTGGTTTCAAGGTGGAAAACAACCACGTCCTATGATAAAGACCTTAGACCTCAAATCTGCTTACAAGCAGCTGGCGCTTGATGAGCTGGAATCTCGTAAGTCAGTCATTTGCTTGAAGTGCCCGGACGATGGGCAAGTATATGGATTTGCTTGCAAGACGTTGCCATTCGGAGCGGTCGCCTCTGTTCTGCACTTCAATCGCTTCGCACGATTTCTCAGAGCAGTTTTCTTGGAATGTGGTGTGGTCGCTTGCAATTACTTTGATGACTATCCCATCATCGAATTGAGTAACCTTGTATCGAACACTTCAGGCACACTGAGAGCGATAGCGAAATTTTTGGGGGTGCAGGTTGCAGAAGACAAGGATGTGGATTTTTCAATGACGACAGATTTGTTGGGCGTGACCGTGGATCTTTCTGATGACCTTATGGATGAGGTCCGAGTTTGCAACAAGCTTGATCGCAAGAAAGATCTGTCGAAGGCTCTTGGAGAAATCATCGACAGTCGTCGTATCAAGCCTATGCAGATTCCTTCGCTGTTTGGCCGTTTACAGTTTGCAGAATCTCAGATACTCGGGAGGGCTGGTGGTTTGGCCTTGAAGTTTCTTCGCAAGCTGGAAAACATGAATGCTCGAAGTGTTGAGCTTCAGGACGAACAGGTGCGGATGTTTTCTTTCTTGCAGAAAAGGCTGAATCATTCCAAGCCTCGCTGCATCACCACATCGAGTGAGACATTGCCTACGCTGGTTTTCACTGACGGTGCTTACGAACCAGGTGGTGACTCTGACGGTTTGGTGGGCACGGCTTCCATAGGAGGAGTCATATACTATCATGATGGCCATCAATATCACTGCAGGGCATTTGGTTGCATTCTTCCACGGAGCTTGGTTGAAATTTGGGCTAAGACAGGAAAGCGACATTTGATAGGCCAGACTGAATTGTATGCAGTTGTGATTGCAAGGTTGGTGTGGTCAAATTACATTGACAACAAACGATGCATTTTTTTCATTGATCATGGTGGGGTCATGAGTGCTTGCATAAAAGGGAATGCAAAAGATTTTTCTTGGCGAACCTTGCTTTTGAAGATGGAGGAACATGATGAGCTGGCTCCAGTCATTGGCTGGTTTACAAGAGTTCCAAGTGCGAGCAATATTGCTGATGGTCCTTCACGAGGCAAGTTCGATGAGCTGAAATTTTTCGTTCGTGATCACCCGGTTTGCATGATTACATCAGAGCACATGTTGGGAAGTGAGAATCTCTTATAATTGGAATGGGGAAAATCAAGATATCCTCACATGAAGATATGTGAAAGCGGCTGGTGTGAATTCCAAAAGAACATCACACATATTCAACGAATCTCCCCAACCAATTACTCAAGCAGACAAAAAGGTAATAATAATGTGCGCCATATTTATAATTAACTTATAAATATGCGTGNTGTGCTTTGTGACCCTCCCTCCCAAAATAACTTACATTTATTTTTCCCTAAAGCACATGGGGAAAATCAAGATATCCTCACATGAAGATATGTGAAAGCGGCTGGTGTGAATTCCAAAAGAACATCACACATATTCAACGAATCTCCCCAACCAATTACTCAAGCAGACAAAAAGGTAATAATAATGTGCGCCATATTTATAATTAACTTATAAATATGCGTGGTGTATCAACTAATAGCTTTAAGACAGCAGTTGTCAGCAAGCATCTGGGCAAATTCACTGTCAGAGGGGGAACCTTGCAGCGTGTCATCATGTAGGTGAAAGTTGGCCCGACCAGTGAAAACATGTCCCGCCGTACATAAGCGAGCCAATCACCGTGGCTGCTCCCACAAGGCCCTTGATGTCAAGCGGCCCCATAATGACGCATAGTGATCTTGCCCGTGTGAGTGCAACAGTGGCACGTCCATAGGCTTCTTCCAGCTGGACACACTGTTCATCTTGCGGCAGAGCACGGAAGCTCTCCTTACGACCTCCTGTCAGAAAACCGACTCTTGTTTGGGCAAGAATGACCGTATGGGCAGTCATCCCGGCGCATGTTGTCACTTGTCTGGAAACAATAGAGTCCTTCGACTCAGTGACCCAGCTACTTGCCCGTAAGTGATTGACCATCTTGTTTTGATTGTGCAAAACTGCAAGGCTGGGTCTGGCATCCGCCGAGAACCGATGCTGAGCACACAGCCAATCAACAACAACCCCGATGTCTCCTACTGCATGCATGCGTGCTCGGGGGACATCCCAGGGAGGAAGCCACCGCACAGTGTTTCCCTTTGGGGAATAAACCTTCCAAACTGCCATGCATCAGAGCTAGGTAACACCAACTCCGGGTACCGGACCCCAACCACTGTTTGGTAAGTCATCAATGTTACTCTTTTCCTCTTAGGATTGGTTCTGGACCTTGTGGTGTCAATGTAGTTGGTGCTATCATTGCTATTGTTCCTTCTGCTGTTTGTTGTATTTGTAATTGGTAGTTTGCTGAAATTGGAATGACTGTTGTCCTAAGGTAGTATAGGCTTTGATCCTTGATCAGTGTTGTATTGAAGCCTTTTGGCTGTGTAATCCTTCGTTGTTCTTCATTGAATGTTAGGACAAAGCCTTGTTCCTCCAACCTTGACACTGAGACTATTGGTTGGTGTACGTCACACACATAGAATGGTATGACAATTGCTTGTCCTTCTACATTGTGCATGTATACCCACTTGTATCCATAGAGCTTGATCTCATTGTAGGTCACTGTTCGCAATTGTGGTCCATTTTCTGGAGCTAAAGGTTGTATTGGAAATTCTCTTGCGAACCAGCAGGGGCATACATGTGTTGCTGCTCCACTGTCGACCATAATGTCAATGTATCTTGTTTGTTGTTCAGTGTTGTTGTTGTCATGGATGTGTGCAATCATAATTGGTTCATGGCATTGTATTCCAGATGCAATCTGGATTGGTGGTCTGTTGTCTGATGATGCTGCCATTTGTGGTGCTGGTAATGCAAGTTGTTGTGCATGCTGTTGTCCATCTTGTTCATGTTGTCCGCTGCTGTTGTTCCACCAATGTCCATCATACGAGTATGGATCATCGTACCATTGTTGCATGTCATATTGTTCTGCTGCTGCTTGTGGTGTCTCTGAGTAATTGTAGACCGAAACTCTACAATTCTTTGCGATGTGGCCTGGTTGTCCACACCTGTAGCACACGTCTTGTGCTTGTTTTCCTTTGTGTCCTTTTCCTTTACCTTTACCTTGTTGTTGTCCTTTGTGTCCAAAAGGATTGCCAAATCCAACTGGACCTTTTCCATTGTTGTAACCTTTGTTTCCTTTTCCTTTGCCCTTGTATCCTCCGTAGCTCTTTCCTTTTCCTTTGCCTTTGTATTTTCCTTTTCCTTTGTATCCTTTGTATCCTTTGCCCTTGACTGCTGAAATGTCCATTGGTGCTGATCCTCCACCTTGATTTGTTCCTACGCTTGAGGATGTCTGTTGTTTCAGTTCGTTGAATGCGTTGTTGCTCTGTAGTATTCCATAATTGTTGTTCTGACTTGATTGTAGTTTGGTGTTTGTCCAGCTAAGAGCTGAAGGTGTTGTTGTAGTGGTCCTTTTGTCTCATTGAGGATGACTGCTATTTTCACTGATTCCGGGAGAGCTTGTCCATTGTCTCGTTCATACTTGTTGAGCTCATATTCCCATTGTGAAAATGTCTCCTCAAAGTTGTTCATATCAAAAGTTGGCTTTAGTAGTCTTGTCAGGTATCCTATTGACCTTGTTCCCACTGGTATTGAGAACCGTATGCGCAATTGTCTGTAGATCTCAAAGCCATTGCTTGTCTGGTGTTGTCTGCATATTGTTGATGCTGCTCCTGAGCATATGTTGATTAGGATGTACCTCAAGTCTGTGGATAGTTGTATCCATTTGTTGGCTTTTTGTGTTGATGAAGCTGCTGCTATTAAATCTGCATCCTTGATTATTGTTGTGGAGTTCTCCGTGTTCTCTAGTAATTGTGGTAACGCATTGTCCATTAGTCCCATGTACACTTGGAACTTGTACTTCCATTCTTCGAAGGTACCATATTCTCCTGTGAATGTTGGTGGTGTCATTTTGTGTCTGTGCATGTTGATCAATCCTTGTGCTATTGTACCTTCTGCCTGTGGCTCTCCATTTGTTGTGCTTGATGTTGCCATTGTTGTTTCCTGCTCTTCTCAAGTCGGTGCGTACTGTTGTACTTATATGTGCGCAGTGGTATTGTTTGTAGCTGTAGCTCACCTGGATTGTCGAACCAGGATTGTTTGCTCCGCTACCATGTAAAAATCAACTCAACTTGTACACGATGTGATTGTATGTTCACTCAGCACCTTTTACTCTCTGGGCTGTTGTCACTTGGCACCCAAGGGCCCTGCAGTCACGAGCATTGTACACAGTTGTGTACACCAGGTATCACATATATTGTATGTACACTTGTACTTTAACAAGATAGATAGATAGATAGATAGATAGATAGATAGATAGATAGATAGATAGATAGATAGATAGCTACATAGATAGATAGATAGCTAGATAGATGAGGTATAAAAGTGGTTAAGCCTATGCCCCCAAATCCACCAAATCCCACACCTGGGCAAGCCGTAGGTCCTGGCAAGCAATGGTTCATCCGGGTGTTTTTGTTTTGGAAGACAAGTTGGCTCACAGCTTCAACTGACATTGTAGGTTGGTGACATGTTGTCCCAAGACAATGTCCTTCCTTGGGGGCCCAAAGAAACCTGGCAAAATAAACATACTATTCAATCCAATCACTACCAATGAATACTCGATTTAGACATGATTCAGTACTGTAGGCAACCATGTCCCCCTGGTCGTTTGATGTTGCGATATTACCCCTACAACGATAAAGTGCTTCTGGTGGCTCGATGACTGCAGAGGCAATTTCCCGAAGATCTCAATGAAATTTATGGCGTCGAGGGTTTCGTAGTGTGGGGCCTTAGGCCCCAGCTAAACCGGTGGCTGCTGGCATTGCTAATTCGATGAATGGCTTGTTCATTTACCAAACCCAGCACAGTTTGCTTATATTTTATAAAGAAGAAGTGTCGTGATAGTCGCGAATTTACCATGATATTTGGTGTAGCAAGATGCATCAACAGTTTTTTGGGTGTTTGCTTTTCTTTGGCGCTTAGGTAGGATCATGCAACTCCCTGGAAAGCCAGGTTGCATCGATTAGTCTCCAAGCCCTGATCTTCATTTATTTTCTTCCAAGGGTCCTATAGGGTCATTTACATGTAAACGTAAACCAAAAAAACATGACACCTGGAAAAGGCCACTTTGATGTCTAAGATTTCAAACTTTTGGGAGGACACCACCTTGCCCGTGATTTCTGCTCCTTTCAACAAATTCATAGCAACTAACCGTATTTGGAGAACTTGGTGAATAACAGCTGGTTGTATCTTGTTTGTTTTATTTACTTGGTTCGCGTTCGGCTTTAAGAAGGTTCTGAAGCATAAGCAGTTTTTACGAAGTGATATTGCCTTATGCTAAACAGACCTTCTTTCTGAAACCACGTTTAGCTTGGCTATGGCCTAGGTAAACTTGTTTGTGGTTGTGCCGTATTGTTCGCGAAAATAATTTTTAAACACAAAGTTGGATTTTAAAATTTTGCTTACGCGTAAGTTGCGTTTGTGCTTTCCAACTTATGGTTTGTTAATGTGATCCATTGTATACTTCATGCCCAGTTGGCTTAAGAGGTGGGTGGGCGGGTTCCACTTTTCTCGTGGCAAAACAAAAATTGCCCCACCCACCCACCACTACAATTTTTCTTTGCCTAACCCTGCCGTTTGTTGGGCTATGGCACTATGCATCCGCCCCAATTTCGTGAAACAAAAGGTGCGAGTGATGTCTTCTTTTGTCTCATGTTTTGCTTGTGAATGTTTCCGCTTGTGTGGTCCTATATGTATATATACAAATGCGTGTTGTCTCGCGTTTATATATAGATATAAGATATGCTGTGGCGCATATATATATCATAAATATTTATGTATATATGCGTTGTATCTTGTTTGTTTTATTTACTTGGTTCGCGTTCGGCTTTAAGAAGGTTCAGAAGCATAAAACTGGTGGATAAATTAAATTCACATCTGGCACTGCGCGCGTGGAGGTGGTTGTTTCCAACGTCTGCGCTTCGCCTCCAACAACAACAACAACATTTCACGCCTTCTCTCTTTCCCTTTCTCCCACTTCATAACTCGTATCTCAGGGAAGTTGCTAACATGTGGGGTTATCCGGTCCTATATTTTTTTGCTTAGAAAGATGGAAGGAGATTGCCGTGCAGTTATACCAGGTACGGAGGGCTTCAACTGAGCGTCAGGGAGAAGTTTCAGGATGTTGGATTCAGATGAACAGAGGATTCGTTGTTTTTGACAATCAGACAATTTTTCATCCAATGTTCATCAATGTTCATCATGGTCGGATCATTATTCTAAGATAGCAGCAACAATTTTGGCTATTTGAACCACTTCTTCTGCCAGACGATTCCGCCTTGCTTTTTTGAACAGGGCAGTTTCCTTTGCTCCATATCTTGTTCTCTGCAGCGGTGAGGCTCAAAATACGCAAATTCCGATTGAAGAATCGTGAACTGTTTTTGTGTTTCAGTGGAACGGTGAGATATTCCCATGAAATTCACATTGGAAGGACACCGCTTCGGTCGGTCGGTCAAGCGAGTGGAAACCCCGCCTTTTTTGAAGGCTGGGTTGGTATAGGCGTAAAAATTGTATTGATATTGTTGATGGAGGACATCCTACACCGGGATTGTGAATCTCACATTCACAGGGCTTCAAATCCCCATTCCTCGTGGGAAGGAAAGGACACATTCCCGGAAAAATGTGAGGTCTAAACTGTAAACCATTCTTAGACCCCCTCAGAGCAGAGCAAAAGTGCTTGAGGTAGCCGGTGAAAAATGTGTTTCATCGCATCAGGGTACTACCTGAAGCTGTCCACAACGGAGCCGCCTTGCCAGCCATATTCGATGAACATTATATATAGGGGAGAAAACCCGATCTCATCCGCCATCATGGGCCTGATTTAGAATTTATACAAACCTTCGAAAATCACGAGACATGCTCCCAACGAGTTGGCTGGCAAATATCCTCCATCAATCCTATCCAGATGTACCCAATATGCCTAAGGATCTCATATTTGGATGAATTTTCAATTAGTCAAACCTCCCTTTTCATGCCTTGGGGATCCTCATGGTATGAACTCCTTTGGCCGGTACGTTCATAACAAGGAACATGCAAATGATAATTTCGAACGGGCAATCACATGAAGTCTCAAAGTCTATGTGTTTTTGGCTCGTCGGGTTTTGCCACCTGGTTGTTCTCATGTTTATTGTCCTCCGTCCTCCTCATGTTGGTTCCCGTTTGTGTGTGTGAACGTATGATTGCAGGGAGCGGGGGTTTGACCACCCGAAGGCACCAATTTTTCATCAAGTGAAGTGATGTTCTGTGTATCAAGACCGTGGGAATTGAGTCAAATTGAACCAGTTGAAATCTGAACGTTAAAAATTGGGACCCCCCCAGTCATCCAAGGATTTATTGTTCTTGTTTTTCGAAAAAGTGGTCATTTGGAGATCCCTAATTTTGACACAAGCCCCTATTGATCATATATTGAGAGAGTCTTGAAGGTAAATTCTCCATGCTCTGGATGCGGACTGTTGTTGCAGGATGCGTTGTTTTCATGACTTTACTTCATTGCTGCGCTGGCGAAACGGCTGAGATGACGACATGCGAAACGACTGTGGCAGCAGCTTCTTGTGGTGCAGACGGGGCTAGTCTACTTCAGGCGAAGAGCGACGGCAAGGCTTCGAAAACCGCGAAATTATGAAAAAAAACGGAAAAAATCATAGAGATAAATTGTGATAAATGGATGGGATTTTTTTTAAGTTTGGGTTTGTTCATTTTATTCATGTGGGTTCGTGTCATGGGACCCCAGCCAATCACTTGTAAAAGGTTTAACTATAAGGTTATCAGACATTTGGAGGCGGCAGTTGTGCACACCCATGTTTTTTTTCATAGGTCGTTGTGACTCCAGACCCATCATGGAATGCAGGGTTGGCCGATTCACCTTGACCCGCCAAGCATGGAGCCTTACAACTTCACCAAGCACCGGAAGAGCATGAAGTTCTCGCAATACGGACAGATGTTTTTGTGTTAAGGCATGTTTGTTAACCAATTTTACGTCGACCATTTAAAGCCCATCCGCGAAATCCCCAGAAACACGTACTTGGGATGCACACACGCACCAAAACCGTTCCCAGCATGTAAAGGGCATTTCGATGTCCAATATGTGGCACAATTTCTGGCAGCGGGATGGCATGGTGTTTTCCTAGTTGGGGTGTGTTTTGCGGGGTGGGCTCGGTGTGCCAAGGCTAGCCGTTTTCTCCCGACATTCCTTCCGATCCCTGGAACAACTTTGCAGGACAAGATGAAATCCTAGCCCCGATTCTGTCTCAAATCAAGAATGGCTTCTTTGTTGAAAGCGGTGCTTATGATGGAGAGCAAATGAGTAATACAATCTACTACGAATCACTTGGATGGCAAGGTCTGTTGGTAGAGCCTGGGGATGCTTATTTCAAGATCGCAACCAAGAAGCGAAAGGCTTGGGTGTTTCACGGTGCCATCTCGCCTTCAAAAGGATCAATGCAACTTCATTTCACCGATGAAAAGATTGGACAGCTTAGCCACCAAGATGAAACTTCCAGCCGTCAAGTGCAGGCTGAACCACTCGAAAAGCTTATCCAAGCGATAGATTCAGATCGTCGGACTGTGGATTTTTGGTCTCTGGACATTGAAGGCGGTGAATGCAAAGTGCTCGAATCAACAGATTTTCAGAAGCTTCAGGTTGGAATTTTGTTGGTTGAGATGAACAAAACACCTGAGAAAAGCGCTTGCATCCGCTCAGTTCTGGAGAGGAACGGCTTCCAGGATATTGGCAAGACGCAAAATTTCAAGTCTATGGTGATTGATCATGTCTTCATAAATCAGCAATATGTGCAGAAGCGTGGACTTTCACTTCCAAAACACCTTCATGGCCTACATTGAGACTCCAACAGACCGATTCTGTTGGATTCGCCATGAAGGTTTGAGTCTTGTGGTTTTGATAAGTAACGAAGAGTGACGACATTTAATCACAGTTCACTTCGCTAGACCGCTAGATTCTTTTCCCCCTCCGTTTGCTAAGCCTGACGGAACTGTGAGCGAGTGAACGCGTGCAAAAAAGATTGTACTCCGCACGTTTCTGCAAGTCGCACGTGATGATGGTCAGGGTTTTTGCACGTTTTTGCACCATAGTTTTCCAGCCCGTGACTCTTTGAGTAAGGCAGGTTGCTGCTGGCTTTTCGATAAACCGTTCACCAAAGAGGGGACAGCATGTGCCAACTATGACGCCCGCACTTCACAGTTTCATAATTTCACTCTACAATTTGCATTGCACAAACCCCTCCTCTTCCACGATTCTTCAACAATAATTTTCTAGAAATCTATTCATATGAAGAAACGATACCCCTTGAGACCTCAGATGATTTTGATGGCCTGAGATGAGGGGAGATTCTTGTTTACACACAGGATGAGATTCTTGCCAAAGGCTAGGGAAGCAAGATAATGTATACATGCAAATGGATTTTTTCGTCAATTATCTGTTTAGTGATTAGTGTTCCCACAAAATGTGCAAATTAATCGCTTTTTTGGAAAAGGTTTGTCAGAGCCAACATTCCAGCGGCTTGCTATGGCCTTTTGTCCTTCATGACGATTGAGGTGTTGTATGGATCGGGAAAAATGATTCGACAAGGTGAACATGCGGGCAATGAAGCTTGATAGACATGAGCTGTAGATAGTTAGAGTTGGTGTATTTTGCACCGGTTTACATTTGGTGATATTTGTAATAGCATGAGTTAGAGATATAGTGTAGCAGTAAATTTGACCACCAGGTAAGTTTTTTTCAAATGATAAGTGCTGTACCTCTTATATGGTGCAGGATCTTGTCATACCACGGTTGTCATATAAGTTTTAAACTGGCGTTCCTTCCTTCCACCCCCTCCAAAAAGATCACAACTACCCATCCGAGAAAAAACCAACTCATTCATACAACATTGTGTTATTAAGATGAAGAAGTTGGAATTTCTTTTGCGTGCTTTTGTAAGGACGGTTATCATCACTTTCAAGATCGCGATATAGCGGGGTTTCAACCGTGACAGCCTGGGTTACCAAACAAAAAAACTTGGTAGATGTTGCGACGGTATTGAGACAAGGATTACATCATCAAATCTGAGTTGTTTGCAGTGTTTTCAACAGCATAAAGTGTTGATTTTATCACCTTGTTATTTGATCGGAACCCACGATGCTAGTCGAAGAATAACATCCTCGATGTGGTGAGGATTCAGGAGGTGAATCTTCACTGAGAAACCCATTGACATCGAGACATATACATGTCTTTTGCTGGATAGACTCAAAAATTACTTGTTGAGAAGCTGTGGAAAAATCAGCAGATGTGGTTATGGCGCAAATATATGCTCTGAGACGCACCTTGGTAGACCAAGATGGCTTCATCACTTTCCACTAGCTGGGAGCAGGTACTCCCTGAAATCAGCACCATGATACAATGTAAGATCGATTGTTTGCCTCTTTTTCTAAAGCTTCATGTTCGGTGGTTTGTCGTTGGCTGATCTGCTTGCTGGCTGGTCCTCTGCGGAGGAATTGGTGCACGGACCTTCGGAGGTGGTCCCACCAATTTCCTTTGTATAGTGAGCGAGCGTGAAGCTGTTCAAGAGCACAGTACGTCCTTACAGCAATGTTTCCTTGCCTGGGGTAGGAGCTACAGTCCTGACCTTCATAGCCTCTTGGATCCTCATGGTCGAGAACTTCTGGAGGACCCCGTATCTGCCATGATGCTTTCGCTGCAAGAGTGGGGAGAAGTTGTTGAGAAAGGTGGCAGAATTAAACCTTTCATGGACATTATTCTGCAGCATGATGCGGCTAAATATCAAGAGTTTATCCGTGGGCTTTTTGATCATGGTCCATTTCACCAGCCGTCCCAAGGATAGCATCACTCCTTTTTTTGTGGTGAAGAAGAATGGACGTCTCAGGCTGGTTCTAGATTGTCCTGCAGTTAATCAACGTTTTAGAGATCCACCTCCATTGAAGATGGCAGCTGGTTCAACTTGGGGTAACGTGAATTTGCCACCCGGAGAGACTTTGTACATTGCTCAATCGGACATCAAAGATTACTTCTACTGACTTCCTCTTCCTCGCCATTTGTAACCTTTCTTCTGTCTTCCTGGCATTTCGGTCCAGGCTCTTGGCAACTGGGAGGTCAGAGCGGATCAGATTCATGGTTTGGATGCTGGAGGCATGGTCTATCCGATGTTCGTGGTAACAGCGAACTCCTTGGGCTTTCATATTGATTGAGTGTCTGGAAGAGTTACTCCCATTCCGGAAAAGCTAGGCAAGATAGTGGATGCACTTCGTTGGCCCTCCAAAGGCCCCACGATCTCTGCCAAATTTGTTGAGAAGGTTATCGGACATTGCATTCATTTTATGATGCTCAGAAGGGAGCTCCTTGCAATCTTTCGGAGTTTGTACCAGTTTGTCCATGACAACTACTGGCATCGTCGCAGGTTGTGGCCCTGGGCAAGATCTGAGGCGAATTGGGCGGCTGTTTGCTGGCAGTCCCGTTTGCTGATCTTAGACATCCTTGGGACTGCGCGGTTTTTGCATCGAATGCTTCACTTTCTGGTATCGGTGTTTGCAAGTCTGATATTTCACATGAAGTCATTGAACAGATGGGGAATTTTAAGGAAGCTTGGAGATACAAAACTAAAGCTCCCATTGCCCCTAGAAAGGCTACTGTTTCACATGATGGCATCACTCAAGGTTTAGATTCTTTCCTCTACCGAAACAGTGAAACCGTGCAGCCTGATGAGAGAAGACGCGTTTGAACTCAATGATGAATTTTCGGAAATCGATGGTGAACTCATGGATCCCAAAAGCTGGGATTTTGTTTTTGCATCGCACATGAAGTTTCCTGAAGCCATCACAGTTTTGGAGCTCCGTGCAATTTTTGCAGCTTTGAGACAAAGGTTGAGGCTTAGAGCTAGTTTTGGTAAGATGCACCTCCATTTCAGTGACAACCTTTCTGGTAAAGGCAGAAGTAGTTCTTTCCCCATGCTTAGAGCTTCCCGGAGATTGCGTGCGTTGCTGATTGCGGCAAGTTGCCAACTTCTGGTCCGCTGGATTCCTTCAAAGTGGAACGTAGCCGATCATGGTTCGCGTCTCTGGGAGCGCGAAAGGATTGTTGCTGAGCGTGAAGCCAGAAAAAGCAAGAAGAACTTCAAGAAAAACATTCGACAGGCTCTGCTATCCAAACTTCCCAACTTGGACCTCCAGGGCAAGTGCTTCCTCGGCTGACCTTTCAACCAGAAACAATCAGGAAGATGAGGCATCAGTTAGAAGGGAAGACGCAGGAAGACAGATCCAGGAAGCGGAAAAGGTTTCTCAAGAACACGGTGATGGCCCCACGTTTTCCTGGACAAACCTTTCTGGAGCAGATGGCAGTTTCCCAAGCAGTGGCCTCAGATTACACAAAGAGACTGGAAGCTTTCAAAACCTTTGAAAAGCAGGCATCTCAAACTTCATCCTATCAACAAGTTAGACGAGAACTTCAGCATTTATCTGAATCATCTCTTCTCCGAAGGCATAGACATCTCAGAAGGCTTCAAGACTCTGGCCGCTTTGGTGGATGCAAGACCGGATGCAAGCCAAAAAGGAGACCTGCCCAGAGCAAGGAGGTGTCTGCAAGAATGGGCAAAGGAGAACAAAACCGCCAATGGGCTTTCCTTTTACCTTCGACTTTCGGGGCTTTCACCCTACAAGGGGAGGATGTTGTGGGTCCCACAAGGTCGCATCCTGATCTGGCATTGAACCTACACCCAGAAGAGCGTTTGGAGACCTCAAAGATTGGACTGGCCAACGAAAGCATTCTCTTAGATTCTCCAGTCATGCCTTTCCTCAACGTGGGTTTGAAGAAATTGGCCCAACGAAGGAAAGGCAGGTATCTTTTCAATCTGGATTATCTTCAGCTTCGCAACATTTGGGAGAACAGCGTGAAAGACAGTGGGTTGCCCAAGAATCACTCAGTGCTGTACCAGTTAAGGCACAGCAGCCCGTCACACGATCGGCTTCACAACCTTCGGTCGGCTCTGGCAGTAAAGATGAGGGGCAGATGGCGTGCAGATTCTTCGGTCAGAAGGTACGAGGCTCCTTCATCAACAATTCCAACAGCTTCCAAGCCAACTGCAGGAGAAGTGCCTTTCAGCACTGACTCGGTTAGAACGGCTGGTCCTAGGATTTTCTTCTCCCCGGTGAAACCTGATTCAAAAAGAACACTTTGGGTGGTTGAGTTTTTGTCTGGTTGCGCAAATTTATCCAAACAGTTTGCAGCTGCTGGTTTTCACGCCCTGGCTTATGATATCATCTTTGGCTCTATGGACCGGGAAACGATTTGCTTTGTGAGTCTATTTTGAAGTCCGTCTTCAAATTTTTGAAGTCGCATCGCGTTACTCTTGTTTGGCTTGGCGCATCATGTACTAGCTGGTCAAGAGCTCGAAAGCATGATGGTGGGCTGCCCCCTTTAAGAGATGATGATGATGATGATGATGATGATGATGATGATGATGATGATGATGATGATGATGGTCTTTTTGGCTTGAAGGCTTAACACCCCATGACCTTCAATAAGTTCTCCTTGGCAGTCGTTTGGTTGATGTCACTTTGAAAATCATATCGGTGTGTAATCAGCTGAAAATCCGGTGGGTTCTTGAGAACCCATGGACCAGTCGTCTTTGGCTAGTTCCTTCCATTCGTCAAAGTAATGAAACTAGTCTTCTCAGAACGGGCTACTGCCAATTTATCCAACCATGGCGAAAACTCACTGGTTTGTTGCAGTGTCGTTTTCCTGAGCTTAAAAATTTCACACCTGTATGTCACCCAAAAAACAATTGATGCTCCGCCTCTGGGCGTCCACATATTGTTTTGCAAGGAAAAGACTCCCAAGGAGTTTATTTCACGCTTCGAGCCCAACCCTGCCCGGTGGATCTGTGCAAATCCATCGCCTTTGCCCTTCACAGTGCAGTTTCTGATGCTGGTTAGGGGCATCTTATTCTTTCGGATATGGACATCTTGCTTGAATCATTTCCAAGCTTTGTTTGCCAAGCTGTATGTCTTCACTCAAGCCTTGAGCAAAACGCCACCATTATGTTTCAAGAATCTCGGGTGTCCTCCACTGCCTCCTTTCTGCTACGGGGCATCTTATTCTTTCGGATATGGGCATCTAGCTTGACTCATTTCCAAGCTTTGTTTGTGTGGCAAAAAACTTGCCATCCAAGCTGTATGTCTGCATTCAAGCCTTGAGCACTCGCTCATCAAAAAAGGCGCATTATCTGGTGTTTGGAGAGCCTTTGATGTCATATATTGATATATAAATATAATTATGTATATTGTTTTCTTGCTTTGACCATGATGTTTCTCCAACATTCCTTTTTATATTGTTTATATTTATATTTGCTTCTAAGTCTACCAATTTTACCCTTCTCCGGCCGCGCCGTGCCCCCGCTTGAAGAGGCCTTCCACACATGCAGAGAAGATGATGCGACACCAACCCTCGCCAGGTCTAATCGGGGGGTTTGCAGGCGGTGTCATTGTGTTAAGACGGTGGTGTCATCCTGACGTGCCGGTGAGATAACTGTTGATCTCACAATGTCCAAATGCAACCTTTCAATAAAATAACAACCACAAGAGGTAGGTACACAAATGAGATAGACTGATAGACAGATAGATAGATAGATAGATAGATAGCTAGATAGCTAGATAGCTAGATAGCTAGATAGCTAGATAGCTAGATAGCTAGATAGCTAGATAGCTAGATAGCTAGATAGCTAAATAGCTAGATAGCTAGATAGCTAAATAGCTAGCTAGCTAGCTAGATAGATAGATAGATAGATAGATAGATAGCTAGCTAGCTAGATAGCTAGATAGCTAGATAGCTAGATAGCTAGATAGCTGGATAGCTAGATAGTTAGCTAGCTAGCTAGCTAGATAGATAGATAGATAGATAGATAGATAGATAGATGAGGTTTAAAAGTGGTAAAACCTATGCCCCCAAATCCACCAAATCCCACACCTGGGCAAGCCGTAGGTCCTGGCAAGCAATGGTTCATCCGGGTGTTTTTGTTTTGGAAGAGAAGTTGGCTCACAGCCTGGCAAAATGAACATACTATTCAATCCAATGGCTACCAAGTGATGATCGATTTAGACATGATTCAATAATGTAGGCAACCATGTCCTCCTGGTTGTTTGATGTTGCGATATTACCCCTACAATGATAAACTGCTCTTGGTGGCTCGATGACTGCAGAGGCAATTTCCCGAAGATCTCAATGACATTTATGGCGTCGAGGGTTTCGTAGTGTGGGGCCTTAGGCCCCAGCTAAACCGGTGACTGCTGGCATCGCTAATTCGATGAATGGCTTGTTCATTTACCAAACCCAGCACAGTTTGCTTATATTTTATAAAGAAGAAGTGTCGTGATAGTCGCGAATTTACCATGATATTTGGTGTAGCAAGATGCATCAACAGTTTTTTGGGTGTTTGCTTTTCTTTGGCGCTTAGGTAGGATCATGCAACTCCCTGGAAAGCCAGGTTGCATCGATTAGTCTCCAAGCCCTGATCTTCATTTATTTTCTTCCAAGGGTCCTATAGGGTCATTTACATGTAAACGTAAACCAAAAAAACATGACACCTGGAAAAGGCCACTTTGATGTCTAAGATTTCAAACTTTTGGGAGGACACCACCTTGCCCGTGATTTCTGCTCCTTTCAACAAATTCATAGCAACTAACCGTATTTGGAGAACTTGGTGAATAACAGATGGAGCAGACTTACATACGACATTGATTCATGCCACAAACAATGTATCATGTTGGTGTTTGATCCAACTTTTGGAGAAATCTACTGGACAGTCCCTCGTTTTCTAGTGAAACATGTCATGTCATATGAATCCGTTGGTGCCAAAGAAAATTTTTTGGCACTTGAGGGGCAAGGCGCTTTTTCCACCGTTTGGTGAGCAGTTCACAAGACCTCAGGGCAGGTTGGGGAGTCGAAGCTTCAAACAAAAATTTGGGTGGCCAAAGAGTTGCATCTCAATTTTTGGTTAAAACTGTTAAAATAAGACATCAGTTTGAGAAGACAAGACAAAAACGCTCAGTTTGCGTGTGAGAATGATAGTGGTTTGTGGAAAAAAATCCATGTGTTTAGGTTGTAGAATAGATGTTTTACGTATCTCTACTTAGCATTTGGAAGTGTTCTTAACCCTGACTTGGCTGAGAACATTTGGTATAGCATCGAGATTTAAATCTGGATTTTTTGTGATCCTAATTGGTAACCCTCTGCTTACCCTTCTACGATCCAAATCGCTCATTTCTTTTCAGAGTTGCAACTCAGCTTTGAGGAATCAAGGATTCCTTGAAATGATCTATAAAAATCAAACGCCCAATATATTTTTTCTTCATAAAAGACATGGATCAAAGCAGTGAAAGTAGATGGCTAGCCACTCCCAAAAAGTGGCGAACTCTAAGGGGCCATGTTTCACCAGTACATGGGAGTGGCTAGCCATCGATCCTTTTCCAGGTTGTATAAGGCTTTGGCACTTTTGATCTACCTAGCAAGATCCGCGAGGTTCGAGCCATCAAGAAGATTGACACCACGGATCTTTCTCATCGAGAAATTGCGCATGAGGTGCTGTTCCGACACTCCGAAACAGAAATCCGAGAAAAACATTTCATATCCTCTGGCGAACTGTCCCATATCCCATGCCAGCCGGCATTTTTGAAGATGATGTTTTTTCTTTTAGGTGGGATATGTGACTCCTTCCCTCGGAGGGTAAACTCTTTTGGGTGGCGACTTGAAAAACAAATTTATATACAAATAAATCTGGAGCCGTAAAAAAAAGGGGCCAAAAAAGGCGCCAAATGGATGGTAGTTAGGGTGGCCATTCCTTAAGTAACCTGGTACAGTTTCAAATCATCACCTTTGATCCCGAAGATTTCCCCGGTGGTGCTTTAAGGAGGTTAGGCGTTCAGTGGCACATGACCACCAAGTGCTACTCACTTCTTGAAGGGCATTTTTTAAGAATAGTAAACCATCAGCAAGAAATCACTCACCTATAATGGAACCATTTGTTTACAGAAACCAAAGGAAATAAAGATTCAATTTCATCTTTGAAGGGGGGGACAATGAAGGTAAGATGGAGCAAGACTGCACTCCACAACGGTCCCCGCCGTTGTGTACGTTGACACATTGTCGCATGGGTCATCATATGCCAATGAAAGCACACACCTTTTCAGAGACAGATATGCAGATGTACTAGGAATCTTCCGAAATCACAAAAGGATTGACTAACTTCAGTTAAAGTCCCAGTAGATATTGATGGGCTTCGCAAAACCGGCGATGCGCCGAGGAGAAGATTAGAGAAATGTAGGCTTGTGTTTTATTTTTCTAGTTGTGTTCCAGTTGTGTTCCAGTTGTGTTCCATTTGTGTTCCAGTTNCAGGTGTGAAACTTGGGTGGTGTAAAAGGTTTCTGTTGTAAAAGCTGGTTGGTGTAAAAGTATACGACAGGTGTAAAAGTTGGTTGGTGTAAAAGTTGTCTGCTGTGAAAGTTGTCTGGTGTAAAAGGTGCGTGGTGTGAAATGTGTCTCGTGAAAAGGTGCCTGGTGTACACGGTGTTGTTTGGTGTACAAGGTGCCTGGTGTAAAAGGTGTCTGGTGTTAAAAATAACGTTCCGGTTGCGTGCCACTTGTGTGCCGGTTGCGTGCCGGTTGCGTGCCGGTTGCGTGCCGGTTGTGTTCCGGTTGTGTTCCGGTTGCGTTCCGGTTGCGTTCCGGTTGCGTTCCGGTTGCGTTCCGGTTGCGTGCCGGTTGCGTGCCGGTTGCGTGCCGGTTGTGTGCCGGTTGCGTGCCGGTTGTGTTCCGGTTGCGTTCCAGTTGTGTTCCAGTTGTGTTCCAGTTGTGTTCCGGTTGTGTTCCGGTTGTGTTCGGTTGTGTTCCGGTTGGGTTCCGGTTGTGTTCCGGTTGTGTTCCGGTTGTGTTCCAGTTGTGTTCCAGTTGGGCAACCCTTTTTCTTACCCTGAAGCCCCAAAATCAAGCCAAAACATTGGTATTTACGATGTTTTTGCAACACCCAAAAAAGCACACGTAGCAAAAACGCCGCTATTTGCGACACTTTGGCAAGACAACATGTCCGAAATGCTGTATTTTACAGTGTTTTTGAACCACCTCTTAAAAAAACACTGGTATTTACAGTGTTTTTAGAAAACACATGCATAAAACACCGCAAATAGCGACGAATTCAAAGATTGCATCTTCCATGGCAACAAGGCGCAAAAAGCAAAAACACCGATATTTACAGCGTTTCTGCGCAATGATTTTTTCAAAAAATGTTTCTTTTTGGACCATTTTTGGCTTCTGAAGCCTCCCAAAACAAAGAAGGGGGGTACCCCCCCACCCCCCTTCCACATCAAAAATTTTAAGGTATTTAGCACGTCAAAAACATGGCCATTTTTGGAGCTCGAGACGCGTCCGGAGCGTCACTTTTTGACGGTATTTACGATGTTTTTTGCACTTGCCGCAATTTTTACATCAAAAATGCAACATCAAAAATTATCAAAAAATCACTAAAAAATCCATTTCCTCCTGGTGTTTAGCTGTGTTTGGATTCCGCCCCTTGCCCCAAACTAGCCCCTCCCAAGGGCCATTTTTGACGGTACTTGCGATGTTTTATGCACATCGAACACTCTTCAAAAAAGAGCCGTTTTTTGGCCTCCGGGGGCAGGTCGGCGGCACATGGCGCCTCCCCCTATAGCTAAAGCTAAGGCAACGCCGCATGCCATGCGGTCCAATATGCCCGGCAGTCCCATTTTTTGGGAAAAAAACGGCAACTCTACTTTTTCAGTTTCCGGCGGTTTTCTGGTGTGTGATCACTGGGCTCGTCTAGATTTGTTTTGAAGTGGGTTGGAAGTCTAGGTCTTTCTGTGCTTTTGTAAAGTTCTGACCTCTGGGTTGGAAGTCAGGGTTTTTCTGTGATTTTGTAGGGTTCTGACCTCTGAAAAAATGTTCAAT
>DF243212.1:14984-29861 GCA_000507305.1 Breviolum minutum Mf 1.05b.01 | reverse complement strand
TTTTGTGGTGGTGTTTTGTGGTGGTGTTTCGTGGTGGTGTTTGTGTGGTTGATGTTTTGTGGTGGTGTGGTTGGGTGGTGTTTTTGTGGTGGTGTTTGTGTGGTGGTGTTTCATTTCAAAACTCTCAACTCAAGGATTTGAGACTAAGGAGTCAGAATTTTGTACCTAAGGATTGGAGATTAAGATCATACTTAAGGATTTGGGCCGTGTCAGGGCCCAAATCCTTAAGTATGAAACATTGAGATGTTAATTTCAAATCTTTAAGTATGTAGCATTGAGATCTTAATCTCAAATCCTTGAGTTGAAATTTGAGATGATGATCTCAAATCCTTAAGTATCAAAACTCGAAATCTTAAGTTCAAATCCTAAAGTATGAAAATTTGAGATGATAATTCTAAATCCTTCAGTATGTTTTTTGCTTTCACATCCTGCTGCTACTACTAGTACTACTAGTACTACTAGTACTACTAGTACTACTACTAGACCAGAGGACCAGGGGACCAGGGGACCAGAGGACCGGAGGACCAGAGGACCAGGGGACAGGAGGACCGGGGGACCAGGGGACCAGAGGACCGGAGGACCAGGGGACGAGAGGAACCAAAAAAAAAAAAACCTCCCCTTCGTTTTTTGGGTGGCGCCTCTTTGAGAGTTTGACACCTTTTCCGGTCCCGGGTGCTCCCAACACCTCACGATAGAATCCCTTTCCGAATCTATCCCTAAACTTCAATTTCAAACCCAAAACTCCCGACAGCCCCTGCATGCTCACGGTGCATTACAGCACTAGCAGCTCGATCTCCTCTACCTTTTTGCTGGCTGCCGTGTGGTCAGTCTGCTGTGGGGCCCAGCAAGGCCTGCAAGCCAAACCCCTACCCCACTTAAGTTCTCTTGCTTGGCAACGGCTGGCAGCCCCAGAAAACTTCACATTCAATACAATAATACATTCACATGTTTATCTAAATATCTGTATACACGTATCATTCACATATAACTACATTCATTCACATCCGTTTACAGTAATCCAAATCACAATGATCAGCTGGCAAAGGTGTTAAATCAATCTTAAGCATGATTTACTGTACAAAGGCAGAGTTGGAAATCACGATTCCTGGTGCCGGTGGAAGCCAAACAAAAAGCGCGGTCTATCCAACCAATACCCAATGAAGTGGACATTCTACACACAAAATCCATGGAAATCCCGCATTCTTTGAAAATTAGGAGGTTCATCGGACGAACATTCATACAGAAGCAGTGGTGCCTGCTGTTTCCAGGCAGTACAGGGCACACACACACACACACAATTTCAATCGTGTCGGGATGCGTAGATGGTTGGTGGTCATAGTACATCCTTGTATGACTACATGACAGTATGCCTACACCACAGTCTCCTCCGTCGTCCAATTACTAGTGATGTCTCATTGAACTGTCGTTCTGATAAAATGCCCTGTTCATCTCTGTTCTGGGTACTGCCACGGAATCGCCATGCCAAAAAAAATGAATTACCTGCAGAACAAAGCAATATTTACACATAATTCAAATGCACTATGATGCACTCAATTAAGACTGACTGCATTGTGCAGCACCTACGGCTGGCTCTAGATCGGCAAAAGATGCGTGAGCTGAACATGTTGAAAGACTTGAACACTTTGAACGTGACATTCAGGCACTTTGCGACCTGGAAACCATTGAAAACTCTGACGTTGTTGATCTTATTCATTTGTCATACGGAGGTAGTAAGAACGTGTCAGAAAACATCAGAAAACTCTACACGTCATCATGTCTTCCATGAGGTCAAGTCCAATCCATCAGCCGGAATGGTCTAGCTGGAATATCGTGGAATCAAACTGCGACTTTCCGCTCAACTCTTGACATGTGCTCAATTTCATCTCATTTTCCTGTCAGCACTCTGCCAAGGGAACTCGACAACACCACATCGGTGGACATCAAACAGCATCTTCAAAGTCTTCCCTCTTGGCGTTTCACTGTTGAAAACACTGGCATATACTGACATTGGGGTCAATGTGGCTCTCAGTTGGGCTTTCTTGGTAAATCTAAACTTCACCAAACAAAATCAAGCACAACATATCACAACCAAGCCAACTTGATCCAACTTGTGCTTCCACTCTGCCTGGACTGTCTTGATCTTCGTCGGCTTCAGGCATCTCTGGGAGCATGGGCGTCATGCCTTGGCATGCCAAGCTTGATGTCATACAGCTCCAATATCCTGCTAGTGCCCCATATTGCCTCCTTAAAAAATATTGACTCATATTGAATTTTTGAATCTGTATGAATATGAACGGGTTGACAGCAGTTGACTGGGTTCGTCCGACTCTTTCCTTGCAACATGCCGTAGAGCTGGTAGCGGCTCTTGTACTCCGGATGATCCAACGAAATGGACCTGGCAAAGACAACAGGCCAACACTACGGACGATGAGAGAATAAGTCGCGCAAAAATAAGTGTATGATATAATGATAATATGATTGTAAGGTAATATGAACTTGATGTCGTGCCAATATCATGTGGGAGGGACATATAAGTTGAAACCTTGCCAAAAACGAATAGTATTCGAGCAGGATAGCAAAAAAAGCAGCAGAAATTAGATCATGAATGCACGTCACATAGCGGATGATCTGCCGATCTACATGCGACGTCAAACCGCCATGCAAATTGCATCCCATGCGCAGGGAATGATTTCCGACTTGCATTCATGGTGGGTCTTTGCATTGCGTTCTCGGTTTGCATGGTTTGCCCATGATCTTTGCATTATTTTGCATTGACTTTTGGACGTCTTTGAAACCTGCGACGTCAAATCCTGAGAGTCTCTGAGTGCTGGATGCGTTGACCGGAAATACTCATTGGAAAGAAATCAAATCATCCAAATACGGAAGATTGCCCATGTCACCCGCAATGACAGGTTCCAAACTGACACAATAAATTCCAAAAATGTTGTCAAAATCTTCAATATTCTTCGATCGTCTTCGTACCGGATCCAAACCATCGACATTTCACTTCCGCCAATAAATATCATTACACTTTGGGCGGCCCAGCGTTGTCACTCGACAGCAATGCCGCAGGTTCTCCATGACCTTGCCACGATGCAGATCTTTGTGATACTCTGTGCCGCGGTTAAAACTTGAATTCCACGCAAGCTCCAAGCTGCACATGTAGCGGCAGTACGTCAATTCAGGTTTCGAATAAAATGAAAGAAAAAGGAGGGAAAAGGAATAAGGAGCACAAGCAGTTGTCATTCGACCAATAGTAACGATGCATATCGATATGTGTAGAAAATGTACCCTCAACTCTTGCTTCAATTCATCAAATCAGAAACAGTGGAAGTATTCGGAAGCTAATCTTGCAGGAGCATAGCTTCTTTGACCAAGCCACTTGGCATAGAGGCAAATCTTACATTCTTACATTACAAGGGCCTGGGACCTGGGATGCTATTTTTTGCGTCCCTCATTAGGTGGTTATCACGATTGAGCCTCTTAAGTAAGGGTTCACCGTGCCGAACTTCACTCGTTCCAACTCGTATGGACTCGTTGCCTGGGTTTCCGGACAAGGTGTCGGTCTGGCAAATGTTGCCGCCCTCTGTGCCATGCCTTCCAAACGTGGAGCGTGGGTAGCATATTGAGCGAGCAAACATTTTGATAAAAGATTCAAAAGACATCATGACATCATCATCAACAGGCCCTCACAAACCAACTACCAAATTCAGAAGCACTAGAACATAAAGATGAAATTTGACCAACTCCTTGAGATCTTTCATATCAAGGTACAGTGAAACATGAGGTAGCATATCAAGGTACTGCTCATAAACAACATCCTGCACCAGTTGATGTAGTAAATGTATGCAAGCGTATATAAATGTCTCATTGTCTAAATTGGAATGTGTTGGCAATGCAACTTGGTGGACATTCTCATGACATGTTCATAATTCCAGCCAACGCTTGCAAAACAATTTTGATTTCGCTGATGCTGTACCTCACAATGTCGTTTGTTTCTCACTAGTGTCGATTATGCAGTATTTACTGGCATGATCGCTGCCAAATCCAAAATCTGTCCTCCTTGCAAATACCTAGATGGGGTCGGGTCAGCCATAACGAGAGAGTCTGAAAAAGCTTCGTGGAATTGAAGTGCCCAAGGTTTGTCTCTTGTACAACAACAATGGCCTACCCGAGAAAAAACGGTGAAGTAGTTAATTGCCGTCAAAAAATAAACCTCATTAACATACAGCTGTACGCCGGCTATCCTAGGCGCTCTGTTCTCGAACTCTCCTGCAATTTATTCCAATATCTAGAGGACATAAGAAGATATAAGAAGGATAGTTGAACTCTAAATTCGCGAGTCCGCTTACTACAAAATGGCGAGAGCTTTCATGGAAAACATCTGCAAAGTGGATCTGGATATCTTTTGAAATATGATGGATTCATGGCAATAAACTATTCAAAAATGTATCATGTCTAGATATATTATACATATGTATATTGACACCCACCGTAGTCTAGATCTACAACTATTCAAAAAGTAGGTTGCAGCTTCAGGTATGACATATCCACAACGGTTGACTTAACCATATGGGCAGCCTGCTGCCACGATATACTCACTTGTAAGGGATATCCCAGAATACTTTTCCCACTTGGGAGACATGTTTTGGTCAAATGCCATGCATGGGGTTTGGTAGCCTTCAACTGTGGGTTGGTACTGAGTCCATGCAGGATGCTGCAGGTAAAGGAAGTCCTCTGGCGCTACCGCTACCACACCAATTTTGTAGACGGGTTCATCCCAAATGGACATGCCGAAAAAAGAAACCAAGAAACTAATAAAGAACCGAATTACAAAGCTTAAACCGACGACATTGAATGATAATGAACAAAAATGCGTGCAAACGAACGAACATGAATTAAGATGGATTGCAATGAATCAAAAAGAGTGAAAATGAACGAAAATGGATGAAAATCAATGAAAATCAAACAAATTGGCTTTCAGCGACGCAGGTCCAAAATTCCAAATTCAAATTTCAGGGTAAACTCGAAAAACTGGAATACATTGAAACATACAGTATTAAAACAATCAAAAAGCCTATTGAAATAGTCCAGATGCCCAACCTTAGGATTCCGCAAAAAAAAGATCCAATCGAACTCCAAAGACCAAAATCCAAACAAAAAATAAAAGCAGCTGCATGAATGCATGCAAGGTTTGTCAAGATTTAGGTTTCATTGGTCTCGCCTGAGTAGCATTCCGCTCCAAAGGCGGCCGCTTTTTCGTGGGCACCTGAACAGTGACCTGCAGGGGTTCTGAAATCGCAAGGATTCGTTGTGGTTTGTTGCACTCGCGTTTTGTTGAAGTTCGAGGCATGCGAAATATGTAAGTAGGAAATACGTTCTTTATATTCACTTAGAACATCTTAGAACACAAGACTTGTTGTTTGTACAAGTAGATTTCCTTACCTCGCACCGTATGCATCCACATGTCAATGTTCTTGCCTTCCTCATCAACAATTGCTTACCAAATTCCTAAATGGGATCTGACACTGACGCCAGTTATGTGCTTAAAAATCTTTACGACTGATGAGAATGCTTCTTCTGCAACTTGGCAGCTTGGACGCTATTCTCTTTTTTCCTCTCACGTTTTGAAAACCAGGCCTGCTGTCCAACATTGTAACCTTGCGGGATGGTCACAGTCATCTCCTGCTCCTCGTAAACAAAGTTCACCTCACGATGAGACGAGACAGTGTGAAAACCCCAGAGTGAGTGTAAGTGCTTTATACGGTATACCGAAATAATGTTTAGGATTCATGGGGTCGAATGGATTGCATGTGATAATGATGTTGGATGGCTCTTCTATTCCTAAACGCTTCAAAATCACTTGTCAGACTTATCATACAAGGTATAAAATCGAAGCTCATATTCTTAAACGTGATCGTACATGATCTGGATAGTATCTGGATTGATCCGAAGGGGTCACCCAGCCATGAACCTTTGCCTTTTGTATGGGCTTGGCACGTTCTAGGCTTCCTAGCTCGACGTGTATCATCCATTCCCTCCGGCACGATCAGTGTCACTTGCCTGGCACACAGTTTCTGGGACTGTCCAAATTCAACTTCTGGGCATTGCGTGTTTTGAATTGCCTAAAACTGCTTTTGGTTAAGTTTGATTTTGGTGAACGCTATTGAAAAAGGCAAAGTCAGAAATGCCTTAAAGAGAGACCTGCCTGTGCAATTCTTGTTGCTCCAAATGGTACAAGATGGTCTCGTGCCGCGGCATCCCCTGGTTGCAGGAGGTTTTACAGGAAGCTGGCTCCAACGCCAAAAGCATCAGAAATTGTACTGCAAGATTGAAAGCTCCTTACGCGAAAGATAATAAACAAATAATAGGTCAAAGAATTGTCAAAGAAAGATACGAATCGACATGTCAACATGCTCTTGCGGAGAATTCCGCGTATAGATACAATATCTCCTCCAGCAACTCTCATCAACTTATTAGAATCATCCTGTCACAATCAAACAGTTTCCCAGGATTTGGAGTGGCATGTGAGTTCGAAGTGAATAACCGAAGAAAGTGGGAATGATAGGAATGAACTTATATGATATATGCAGGATGCTGTGGTGCTATTTCTGGTTACAGAATGCTACCGGCTCTTCCAGGAACCGTTTGAAGCATTGCGAGGCACTGGTAAATCAGGATAAAGCTTCACTTCTAAGTTTTGGAAACATCTGACGTTTCGCAATTTTTCATGTCTTTCATTCCTATACTCAACTGGCCCTTGTGCTTCTCCCAACGAGCCTCTTGACCTGGCAAAGGCGCATTCTCCGGCGACGAAGCGCTGCCTGAGCCCAAGCTCGGAACATTCAACCAAAACATCTCAGTCTCCTGACCCGTCTCCATCTACCAATTTGTCAATACAAGGAGAATAGATCTTAGCTGAAATCTTATTTCGGGCATTTCCTGCAACTTGATATTTCCTGCCACAAGCATATGTACCGGTATAGCAGCACTCCATGTTTGTGAAACTGCTAGACTTCCCTGTTTCAGGAAAATAAACACGTTCTTTCACTTTAGATCGTCCCTCTGCCTGATTGGAACCATCGATTTGCATGAATTCAGAGTCATGCGTTCTCATTCGGTGATTTGCCACGGATGGTCTGATTCATCCAAGTCACCCTGAAAGCTTAGCGGCTCTAAAGTAGACTGGAGTCAGATCCACAAACTGCAGCCCTCAGCCATGTCCATCTATGAACCGAGGAGCATGGAGAGGCATTCTGCGAGGAAGTGTTGGTCGCCACATCCTGGTGACTCTTGTGCTATGTGAACACAATCCAGGCAAAGATATTGGCTTGTCACGTGTCTTGTGGTTCAAAAAAGTTGGCAAAACACACACAAATTGTCGTTTAGCATGGCTCTAATTCCATTTTCCCACCCATCACTCCAGTTGAATCCGTTGACTATCGTTGATCATTTCAAACTCTGGTCAAATCCTTGGCATCAAGGCCTAGCGGACTAAGCCAAATTGTGTTGTGTAAGTTCTTATGAAGAGACCTGAGCTGTTTTTAATTCAATCACTCAAATCGTTCACTCAACGAAAAAAGAAACACTGGCCAACTTCCTAGAGCGCACAGGCAAGATGAGAAAAAGTCCTAGTCTGAAATTCAAGGACACATGATTTACATATACATGCATCATACGAATGCCAGAATATTGGTGTTCATCTTTTTTCATACATAATATCATATCACATGATATGATGCAAAATAATTTTAATGCATATACGTTGACGAGGTCTTGACGAAAAACCATGCAAAATGCGCTGACAGAAAACAAGCTCAACATTCAACAGTCGGTGTCTTCACACTGCTCCTATACACGATACATACCCTGACATACCCACCATGAACAGCCATCCTAGATCATATCACGATTCCCCATGGTCCCACAAGGCTTTTCTGGCTTCATTGAATTTCATTCAGCACCGCTGTACGCCAAAGGGTGCGAGGATGCAGGTCACGGAAGAAGCTGCACCAACCCAACCCAAGGGACCTCCTCCGGCACGGTCGCGTCGTCACCTAATTTCTTTTGGCTGTGGCTGTTGGGACAAAACCTCGTGCAACCATATCAAATCAGATTCAAAGTGCAAATAGAATCCCTGCTCTCTAAGCTCATGTTCCTCATACTCACATTTGCAAGTAAAACGAACTGATGCTTGGAATTGATTGACGTAGATCAGCATTTCCAGTGACCTCAACCATAATCATGATGCGTACAAATACATATAAATCATGTGGCAATGCAAACTATATTGTGGATACGCCATATGCATACCCACCAATCGGATGCGTCATTGCATGAATTGGTTTCTAGACACGTCGACGTATACAACATGGACTAGGAATGAGAGTGCAGTATCCAAGAAACAATGCAAAAGGTGATCTGACAGTAACAACCGAGTACATTAATAAAGCCTTATTGTTTCTGTAGGTCTCCTGCAAAATTGCTCTGCTAAACGACTTCCAGCAGGCCAAGCCTTCTGCGCCATCTGCCTGGCAGGCTTCAAACGCCAATTCACTTGGCATGGAGTGTCGTTAATCATTGCTTATCATCGCATATCATCAAATCAGGATAAGAAAAATATGGAAAATGAAACCATGTTGGAAACCTGTTTTTTCATAAAACGTCTTGTAGATGCCGAACCCCGACCAGTTTCATCACATAGTGAGATCATTAAGACCCCATGTCGCACCTGATAGAAAAGGGATGAATGCACAAAAGGCTTGGGTCAAAATCTCTATTGCCTTTCCACGCTCATTGATCTAGGCAATTTACAACATTGATTGACATGTCATGGTGTTTCAGTAAATTTCACCAACTTGAAATACCGGACTCCCTTAACCCACCTTTGGGCGTGAGGTCGTGGCAATCGGTTTAATTCACTCAGATTGCTGCCCCAACAAAACTTGTTTGAAATTGTAAAGTGGTCAGTCGCTTGACACGCACGCTGTTACCTTTTCAACACATAGAAAAGTCAGAACAATCCAAACAAAAGCAGAAACAGGGTGCAAGGGCCCAGAACGGCCCGTGCAAATTTCGCGCATTTTGCAAATGGATATGTTGCAACCTTTGCGGTGTTTTGTAGTGTCGTGATAGGAAACATTGCAGTATGTTGCAAAACGGAAGGCTTTGAATCAAAATGAATGGCGCGCCTCAGCGAAGCAGTCATTTTGCCAAGCAGAATAAAAATGCCACGTGTTTGGTGGAGTCTATTCTCTTTTCTCACACGTTCCATGTTATGATGGTTGACTGCACGGTGGTGTATTGCATGTCCTTGACCCCCGCCCCATTTGTTGGGTAGCATCAGCTACGTGCTCAACTTCACGCAAGAGTATCATCTCCCACTCCATGCGTGCCGTGTAGCACCCAAAAGTGAAAAAGTTGCGCAAAGACAACAGGATGACATGAACAAATGATATGTTTGTGGCCATGTTGGGCTGTCAGAGTCATTTTGATATTGAAACATATCTTTTAAATATTGAGATGACAACAATGTGCATAATGTGACACCGAGACCACTTTCCAGCCTCGGAACCAAGCTCTGGCCGCATCCACCCCGGCACGGGGAAGCGCTTCGGGCTGGGAGACACCTTCAGAAAGCTCCGGAAAACTCGAAATCTCTGTCTCCACTGCATTGACGCATTGGCGTGCATAAATTATCATGACAGAAACATACATCAATATACTATGTACACAAATAAAACTAATACTTATATAATCATCATTATCATATACTATAATATCATAATCATGTAAGTATTAGTTGTACATGAATCATATAATATATATATATATCATGCATTAAAAATTTTCAAAAGATCTTCTGAAAGGGGAGAATTGAATTATTCAGCACATAGTATGTGCAAGATGCTGTTGGTTTTAATTGGGGTGTTCCTGTTGGCATTGGCGTCAATTGGCTGTGGTTGCAAATTAGTGCCCTACATGGTTTGCATGCTTACCAAACAGCCCGGGCCCATGGCTAACATTCGCTACCCCACCAATAATCTATCCAAATTCCCGGTAAATTGAACTTAATGTTCAATATATGATATGGACTTGCGTGACATGATTCGTTCATATACAGTACACCATGCACTACTCATCTGAGCATGTCAATCACCGATGTGGTGTGAGAACTATGAGAGTCAAGAGGATTCGATTCAATGGCTAGAGTGTCTGACACGCTTAGAATTTGTATTTGAATCATTTGACTCATTTGAATGTGTTGTTTTGATTTTTTTGAAACGAATTTGGCAAAGAACGACGTTTTGCCCGAGGCACTGCCTCCTTTTCGCCACGTGAGCTTCGCCGACCTCGAGAGTTCCTGGCGGAAAGTCCGGGCATGCCAAGGAGCTGGAAACTGGAAAACCAACAGAAAATGAAAAATGAAAAATGCATAAAAACATGGAAAAAAACACAAGGAGAAAATGCATACAAATGTTGCAAATGCAAGTTTGCTGGGGCATACGAGATTTGGAATGTCTCCAACTAGTGCTCTCAAGACCTCCCTCACTTTCACCGGCAGAGTTCCTTGATTCCCCCAAAGTTGTTCGATGTTCATTTCCCTCGGAGCCATTCTGTTTCGCCGTTTCACATCGTTTCACTACTTTCCCCTCACCTGGAAGCATTGAGCTCATCTGGCGCCTCAACCTGAAGCTCCAACTGCATCCGATGGCTTCATTTTGAGCAAATGCTCAAGGATCAAACGAGAGTCGGATCATGTTTAGATATTTTTATCATTTTACATGTTTGTATATAATTTTGTATGTATTTTGTCTGTTTTGTATGTAAATCGGAGTGCCGGAGTGCAGAAAGATTTGCTGTTGTGCAGAAAGCTTCAGACCTTGATGTCCTTCTCTTTAAAGTCTCCACTTTGCAAGAGGGGAGTCTTCGGACCTCAGAGACAATTCGTCAAAGGCTTCAATTTTTTAAAACGATAAATAAACTGCAAACATCATAAACATAGTCAACCTGTCAACTAACAAAACAATAAACATCGATAAACTGCAAACAATCAATAACATGATTAATATGTCCATAGATTTCATCGGAATCTAGGAATCTGGACTTGTCTTTGCAGCTTTGGATCAAACTGGAAACTGATAGGAGTCCCTACGACGTGACGGATCCTATTCAAAGGCATCTTAATCTCTCAAAATCTCATCTAGGATTCTTCGCTTCTTGCCACTTCAGTGACTGCCACTTTGCATGAACGAAAAACTTTGTTTCCGTGAGCATCAAGGTCGGAGGATGCCTCCAAACTGTGAGGAAAATGTCTGGGACCCGTGACATCCCTTGACATCCCGTGACTCTGTAGCTTGAGATTCAAACTCGATGGTGATGTGCTCAAGGACAAAGAGGCAGATTTACTCAGCTGCCTTGGCCGTTGGCCGGGCGGCCTTCGACTGTAAAGGCTCTGATTTGAAGTCTCAGTCTATACATGATGGCAATGTAGTGCCATGCCGCAAGTAGTCACTAGTCACTAGTCTTCCAATTCCGCTGAATTCCATCAAGGCATCTGGGTGCTGGGAGTATCGAACAACACTGAAGGATCTTGTGGTACCGTGATAATCCGTGATCACACCGATTCATCGATAAACCAGTGCAACTTGCCAGCTTCAAAACGGGACCAAAGCTATGGGAATCTTGTAACAAATCTTAGGCCGTGGCTGTCCTTCCACATTGGCAAAAGCTGCGCAACGTCAGGCAGTGATCAGTGAGTTTAAAGATGTTTAAAGTATAAGGTCAGACTTCGAGGTTGAAAAGTACTGAAAATGAGACGAACATGGCCTTACCATGGGAATTCCATTGAGGTTGAAGAGTCACTTACAAAGATTTGCGTTGTTGTACTTCAACTGCGAAGGCTGCAAGCGTATTAAAAAAAATAAAATAATGTCCAAGAATCGTTCAGACCCCGAGAGATTCCGTATCATACTTCTCAGCAACAGTGCAAAATGATCTGTGAGTTGTGGAAACGTTTCAAGTTTGTGATTTAGTGCAAGCCATCAGAATTCATCTAGACAATGCTTCCTGTTTCACCTCATATCACGTTCATCAGCTCACTGCTACACCACCCCTATCACCTTGGTCCAAAGAACGCATACGTAGCAATCCGTCCATGGCCTCAGTGGCAACCAAATCGGACTTACCAATGGCCTTCAATTCCTATCCGTGCCCGTAATGAAAGTGCCAAGGCCTATATCCAGAGCTTGGGAACGATTTTCGGATTTGGACTGCAACCAAGGTTGGAGGTACTCAAACACAACTTCATCCTTCCTTCAAAGGATTCCTGCTTAAACTCGTACGATAAAGGGAAATCCTGGCTTAGCATTCGTGAGTGTTTCCTCTTCTGCTTCAATGCAACAACACGCTGGTCTGGTGGCAAAAACAAAAGAATGGAGAGCAGTAACTAGAACCATGACTAAAACATACTAAAACAATTCACAGCACTCACAGCAATTTTGGGAGTGCAAAGCTTTTTCGACATGTTCAACGAGGTGGTTTGGAGGTTTAAAGCTTGAAACCCATAAATTTCTCTGATCACTAATCCACCATTCACCATACATCTGAAACTGTTGCTCTGCAGGATCCAGATGTGTTGTTTTGTTTTTGCGGCGTTTCTTCTCTTTTCAAAGCTCGATTTCAACGGAGGTGAGAAGGTGAGAATGTAACGATGAGAGTCAGGCAACAAATTCAGAGCATGAGCTCAAGCCTGAAGAAATTGGCCATAAAAGCCTATCAGAGCTGTCTTATGCTGTCTTTGGGGCCTTCCTCAGCTGCCCAACTGAAATTCTTGAGGCTTAATTCGGCGTAAACATCAATCTATCTTCATCCCTTCATCAAGTTGCACAGAATCCCAGAATGGAAAAATTGGATTGCGACCTGCGACCTGCGACCCTCCACGTTCCATCTTTGAACTTGGTACTCAAACACCCGAACGGTCAATGAAGTCGCCACTCTCCACGTACCTCCTGACGCCTTCTTGGATTTGGAGCTCTTCTGGGCGGAAAACACGACGATAACAACACAGAGCCACGAGCATCGAGGAGACAAAGATAGAGACAACTACCTGGATAGGATTTGAATGCAGGATTCTGAAGGGTGAGGTGACTTAAGTTCGGCTTGAAGGTACTCCTGGTTGGGCCGAATACGATTACTTTCGAGTCGATAAAACCACCGGCTCAGGTGCAAGAATTTGGGGATGTGTTAGCCTTGGTAAGCAAACCTATGCATACCCATGCGAGACAATAAGATGATACCTCTCTGAAATTGACGTGTTCGGAGCCCTCTGCATGTTGGGCTTTACTGCCGTGGACCAAAGCTGGGTCAGTATCAGATTTAGAGATCCTAGAAAAAGCTGACGCGATTTGTTCCGCCTCCAAGAAGCTTTTTTGCTTTGGTCTCTTTGAAGGATACAAATGGAACATGATGGAATTGCAACTGAACCATCTGCACAATATGAAACAACCAAACCAACCCCATCCTAAACAGTTTGAGCATTTGAGCATTATTAAACCAGAGCGCGATCCCCAGAAGCTCAAAGTGATCGTTGGCAGCATCCACGAAAGTCCAGAAACGACCTTGAAGATCGGCGCCCAAAGCATTTGGAAGACCAAGCAACTCCACCAACGCCACCAACAGAGCAATGAGACCTTCAAGCAAAATCAACATGCTTCTGCCATGTGCACCATCAGCGTGCAAACACATTTAACAAGGATGAACAAGGCTTCAAGCAAACAATTCGAACAATTTGAACAATCAATCCCAATCTGATCCCAATCAGTTACTTTAAAAGACAGCCAAGCTCAGATTGTCCAAGTTGCACTCTCTACTGCCAGAAATAATCTGCGACAATTGTAATTAAGGGGTATGCAATCGATGTTCAACACTGTTGGACCGAAATTTAGGCGTTGCATCAAACGAACCTGAAGTGATCGTGAGGAAAAGGTTGAAGTAAATCATCTGCATCTCATCCTACAGGCGACAGCAATATTGATTCAGGCGACCGGAATTCAGATGCATGCCCTCAGAAATTTCAGTGGGGTTTGCGCACCAGCAAACTAACTTCTTGCTTCCTGTGTGGGGGACAAGGAAGAGATTTAGTTGATTAAGCAGGTCACTTGCAGTGCTTTTTGTGTCCTCAAGTGATCGCCGGTAGATCCATGCCATAAAGAAACCATTCAGGGTGTCCAGGAGACACATCCCAGACCTAAGATCTTTCAAACAGAAATGTCTGCAAAATCTTCAAAATTCAAGCGGTTTCAAGAAACACGTTGGCATGACTGTTTCAAACGAAAACCACAAGGGCTCCAAAACAAAACACGACCAAACACGAGAAAAAAAATACAAAAACAATATTAGCCTTTTTTTCAACCGACAGGATCCTGGAGGCAAGAGACATAAAAAGCAGTGGCAAAAGCAGAATTGTGAAAGGACGACCAGCGGAACCATGGGACACCGCGACCTCAACAAGTCAATGCAAATCAAGACAGCACAAAACTGCTTTGTGGCGCAATCAACGGGGTTCCAAAAATGAAATCATTGCTCTTTGAATCTTACATACTATACGTGATCTTACTAATGTGCTTTATGGATATGATATGAGATGTAAATTCCGTTTGTAGCTCACAAAACTACTCCAACAAGCGAAGGTGCCATACCCAGCAACCCAACTTCCGTGGAAGTATCGAAGCCCAATCCAAAGACAAAGCCAACCGGGAACATATGCCAAGGCTTCGAAATGCCACGAAAGAGTCTTGGACAACACCTCATGCAGAATCCCATGATTTGCTCATGGCTGTGGCCACCTTCTGCTCCTCTCCAAACTTTCCACAACTG
>DF243212.1:2484-9984 GCA_000507305.1 Breviolum minutum Mf 1.05b.01 | reverse complement strand
TGTTTTTAATTCATCCTTTGTCTTCCATTTTCCTCGTCGTGTTTTCGATTCGGTGGATGGGCTCAAAGTTGGCTGCGGTTTCAGTCCAACATGGTGGGACAGTGGAACATGGCCCAACATGGTGGAAGATGGACAACTCGTCATCGCAACTCATGGTAATTCATTGTAACTCATCCATGTTCTCCGTTATCACATTCTCCACACCTTTGAGACTTCGTCTTCTCGCCTACAGTATACAGTGCAGTCCTGTTTCAAGTCCAACATAGTGCCTCAATACTACACCTTGACGTCGATCTCTGACGTGTCAACCAGGTTGGCTTACCAAGTTAATCTAAGTATCTCAGTTCTGAATTGATGGGAGTATATTGGAGTAAGGGAATCCAAAACTCCAAACTAATTTTGGCCAAGAGACCCGATACATTTTTTTTGTCAACTTCAAGTGGCGGTGCCTCAGGCCGTGCGCCACGACGCGAAATGAAGTCGTGCGACATGTGTATGCATGTGTATGCATAGGCGTCGTGTTGCCAAAACAAAGGCACTTAAGAAACGCAAACTACGCTCATGATTTGGGAGCAACTCTCCAAGGGCTTCATGGAACTGGTAAGAATGGACAGCCATTTTTGGTTGCAAAAATTCAGACTCTGCTTTCTCCCTCATGAGGAACTTGGCCGGGGCAATCATATCAGGAGCTTGAAATTTACCGCAGGTCTGTCTCAGGATGTTTGCATCAGGTCTCAAAGTGGCTTCTGCATTTTGAGACTATGAACGTACATACATCTGTATACTAACTCACAGAGCTGCAAAATTGTAGACGTACGAATCAATCACTTTCGGATGCTTTCGGATTGATTTTGCCGCCTTGCGCTTAAGAAATGTGATTAGGTACTCGCTACATACCCCGCCTTTGGACCAAGGTCAAACACGAAATGATTCTAAAGCATCTCGAAACCTGAAATCAAAGTAAACCTTAGCTGCCCTACATATCCACCAGTTGAGCCTTGATCTTCTGCGTGTCTGGAGATTCAGTGAGGTCCTGGTAGCCGTCAGTACTTTCAACAGCACAGAAAACGACAGGACATAAAACACAATCTGTGTCAATCTGTTACAGTAGATATTATGTCCCTCTTAAAAGCAACATTGGCAGCACGACTATTCTGGATGAATCATATGCAAAGAACTTCCATCAATTACTTCAGCTTGCAAGTAGTAGTGGTGACCCTGTTGTTTTTAATGAAATGGCATCTAATGGCATCTGGAAAAAACCATCCGCGAAAACATGCACACGGCGGAAAAGTCAAGTGCGTTCATTGCGAATCGACCCAACGTGCAGTTCATTCCGCCGCGGCACCTCTCCAGGACTGCTGGCCCTGACAAAAATGCAGAAAGTCAATTCCATGATGTTGCATGTGTTTTTTCCGCCACGGAAAAGGAAACAAAATCCAAATATACGTGTTTTTCAAAAATGCATAAAATTCCTATCATATCATTCATATCATTCATATCATTCACATCATCATGTTTGGCTCCATTGCACCAAGTCACAGTTGGTGCAGCATGTTGAAAGTTGATTTGGGAAGGGTGGACATAAACGAAAAGGGTCCCCCCTTACACTGGAAACCGTCCCTTGCAAACTTGGAAAAGTCTCAAGTGCACCGCCACAGCCGCGAACTCTGCGAACAGAACAATACGTTCACCCTCTTGTATTTGAAAACAGTAATCCATCTTCCAAAAATAAGAACCCGAGGTCTGGGTAAGCATGAAGAATCGGACAAACATGATAATCATGATAATTTTATGACATTGGGAATTAAATCCGCCCACACAGTGTCTTTCCGGAGGCACTAACACGGTCAGCTTTCCCTTGGGCACACTTTTTGTGCAGGTAGAACGCATGGTAGGTTCAAAAACGCTACTGTAGTGTTTATATTGTGTTTATTAATGTTTGGGACCAGTTTGATCTCCTCGAATATTTTGGTATCGTACCCCTTTTTGAGTCCAGCGTAATGGCGGTAAAGAAAGGTGAACAGGTTTTTTTTCCTGGGGTTGATCCTGGGCCGGTCCAAACAACAATGTGTTTGAAAGTTTTGGCTTTCAAAGTATTGCTAAAACCAATGTTTTGGGCTTGTCAGCTTTGATCGAAAACTGGAAGTGATTGAATGGGAAAAAACACCGCTATTTACGAAATGTGTTGCGTGCATGTCTGACAAAATCTGCAAATATCGGCATTTTAGCCAAGAAACCTTGTAAATAGCGGTGTTTGCTCACTGTCTGCGCTTGACCAAAAAAACCTGGTAAATACCTGGTTTTTAAACATAGTGCAAAAACGCTGTAAAACAAATGGTTTTTGTACACCCAGCTGAAAAGCACAAAGGCTGGCAACTCTTTGATCCAAGTTCCCGGCGGCCGCGGAGGGGGGCGAATATCTATAATTCAATCATGTTCAATCCGTTATATCTTTGGATTGCACTGGGCATCCCAACTCAGTGCTGCGAGTGCTGAAAGGCGAGCCCAACTCGTCATATCCCACCTTTGCTCGTAGCGTCTCGAGCTTTGCAGATGTTGCACTTGCATTTTGTTTTCATTATTCATTGTAAGTAGTTGATTATCTATGCCGTCTATGCCTATATATGTATATATATATATATGTATCGAATTATATATGTTCCATTATCTATTGCGTTTTATTCTGTTCTATCATATCTTACTATGTCTTATGAACAATTTGCTTTGCGATTTATTGACTCTATATGGTTTTAACTGGTTTTCTTATTGACGCATTTTTGCCATCCCTCCACACAAATCATCTCCACCGATTTTGATGTGCTAATGTGCAAAGAGGCTGCAGAGCTTCTTGCTCCTAAAAGCCAAGGAGGCTTTCCGATTTGGTCTTACTAGCTACTACCATTCTGCCAACTCCACAAATGTAACAAAATGCAACAGAATATAACAACATGATGCAAAATGTCAAGTTTGTGCCTCATCCTTTGCGGCCAAAGTGTTCAAACGAGCCTAAGATCTGTCAAACCACCCCTCCCCACCGCTCCACGCTTCACCTCGCGCAAGCGGTCCATCAAGCGGGTCATCTGAGCGCTCTCCTTCCCGAGTCGTCCGAGTTGTCCAGTGATACGAGCGGATACGAGTGGAGACGAGTGGATGCGGGTCTACACCAGATCTACGGTGCACTGCACCAGCTTTGCATCGAACGACTGAATCGACTTCAATTTCTATGTTTTTTCTGATCCAAATCTTACCAGCAAGACACCCGCCTGCCGCATGTTCCGAGCCATATCAGAAAAGCATCGATACCTGCATGATATAGAGATCTACCGCATCTCGTTGCAAGGTTTTGCAAGTTTGATTATTGGTTCAAGCAGTTCAATCACAATTTTATCCTTCTCAAACCCGAGCAGTCTTGAATTCAGACTGGAGTTCTTGTTGGGAATCAAGAATATAGATCACTCTGCGTAGATTTGTCCAGTGTCTTTGCATTTCCATCTTCAGCTCATGTATCAGAACTCTGATTTTGCCCTAGATTGAATCAGTGAGATTCCCCTTGTGCCAATGTGCTCAGCCTGTCTGGGCCAAAATCAGTAGATCAATCTTGCTGATAGAATTGAGAAACACGTTCTTCATCAACCATTCAAATCATTCCGTCAAAAGTTGGGCCCTCTATCGAAATGAAAAACACTTCATGATTCGACATGCATCTTGACCTTGCATGATCTTCCCAAGTAAAACATTTCAGTGAACGGTGACCTGGAGAAGTCCGCACATGGATCAGAGGACAGACCCGAGACATCCCGTTGCTCCAAATCTACAAACCATTGGAAATCTGAAGAAATTCTCGTAGCTGATTCAGAGGGATATAAATTAAATAAATTATGATTTGATATCAGATTAGGAGTGACATCAAACAAGTTCCATCCGAGGGTGAGCCCTTTAGTTCATAGGAGCCGTTCAGAACATGCTAAATGCAAAACGAGGCACCATGAGCTGTTGCTCACTGATGACCGGCCCTCAAACACAAACTGTGTTGCGAGAGGCTGGATCGTTTTTGAAACTGCTGCCTAATCCATCAGATCCAATACGCAACTCCCCCCGGCTAAATACAACATAGTGACGGCAATAAGACTGCCAAGTCAAACTACATGGTCCAGTGACCAATAAAAGACACATTAGAGAGACACTAACTCTAGATATGAATGCCGAATGGTTCTGTCTGTTGTAGATCCTCCCTGTCGCTTTGGCCATACAATCATATACAATCGATGATTCAAACGATGATCAAAACATGGTTGGCCTCGAAGCATTTTTCGATCCAAGGCATGGCTCTCCCGCCCCACAAAAGTTCGTGCCCAGCAACTCTGGTTGATCCACCAGTCGTGGAGGTCGAGGACGCAGAGGTCTGGCGCACGAAATCGCACAAACAAGAAACAACTGAACCAAGTCAAATCAAAACGTGGTTTTGTTCTACCCCTTAACATTGACTTCCCACTGCTCCGAAGTTTTAAGGCCATAGATTGCTATATCTACGAGCTGGTTCCCAAACCAACATCCGAAACCGAAAGAATTCACAGGGTTTTGCAGTTCCGAACAACTCATCTATTGACAGGCTGACAGCATATATTCAATCCGATCATGCACCACCATAGTACATCAATGCACAGTACCCCCACAACAATTAGTGAGTTTGAGTGCCAGATGTGGCAAGCAACACCAACGCAACAATGCATTGTAATACACAGTTGGTTTTGTTGTCATGCCTAGATGGTGTCAATGGATTTTTGTCATTAACCTATCTCAATTGATGGTGCGCAGTTCTTTTCCATCATAGGACAAAGCTGAATCCTATCAAACGGTTCAACGTGTTGAGTCTCTGGAGGTGCGGTGGGCATCTTTGGACAACGAGGACCATGCCGGTCTGGGAAGTTGGCCAAGGATAATACGTTTCTGTCACCATCAAAAGGGCACTCTTGATTTGTACAGAAAAAATGAAATATATTGGGACATAAATTGAAATACCGTTTCGAGAAAGGTCATGACCAATTGATTTCGATCACAGACACGCAGTTGTCGCACTGGTCCGCCTCAAAGCACTGAAATGCTTTATTCTTGTGGACTGTTGCAGCTCTGGTCTGCCTTTGGGCCAGTGACTCTGTCACAGCTGGAACAGCCGCGATCAAAAACAGACTTCTCGAGGATCAAGCAGGTAAAAAGGCGTGTGGAAATCTGATAAAATCTGTGGAGGAGACCCTAAGCTCAACTTCTGCCGGGCGGCGATCATGACAGGAAAGCCTTCGGCTTCTCCCGAAACTTTGTCGAGTCCAAAGCATCAATGGACTTGGCCGATCCAGTCCTGGACTTGGCGTGGCTTTGCAATGATCCCGATCCCTACCGTGGAGAGCGCTTTCCACGCGCATTCCTAGTAGTTGCCACGGGGTAGATTAAGATGTCGCGTACGCCAGGAGAGAGCAACCGTCCAAGGCTGAGGTAGTAGGTGAAACAGCGAGGAGGAGGAAGAGACATCGGACTTCTTCAAAGGCATGTTGCCGGGCATGATGCTCATGACGCATGCGATGATGAAGCCCGGTTCGACAAGCTGGCAACAAGTGGTGGCCGCCCGCTCTGCCCAGAGTCCAACATGTGTGTTTACCCACATCTGTCCATCCTGTCTATCCATCCTATCAATCACATTTTTTCCTTCCTTGTCTTTCCGTGACTGTCATTTCCCCGAGCAAGCGGGCACGAGGCACACTATATGGTATCAGAAAGGCACTAACACCTCCAAATTGTAAATAGCAGCAAGTGCTACTACCCCGAACAACACAACTCAACGCAAAGTTTCACTTTGCAAGTCCCTTTAGATCCTTGAGAAGTCTTTCCATTTTGGAAACTTTGGACTGAAGGACTTCGTCTTGATCCTCAATGGGTTTGGCCTTAAGAGATTGCTGACGAATCATCTCCCTGTAAGACTCATCAGACAAAACTGCCTGGAGCGAGCGAACTCCATGTTCGCGCATCTTATTCGAACATGTGGGGCACCTAGCCCTTGGCCTTTCACATACCACGCAACAAGTGGCTTGCTTTGTCGAACCACTGCAGGTCTGGCCTTTTTGGCTGGTGGTGTTTGGGTGTCTTCATCAATGGTATGAGGATTGCCTTTCCGGGATATTTTCTTGTCGATGCGGGTCGGTGATGAGATCTCCAGAGCCACTGCTTCCAGAACATGGACTTTTAACCTTGTGATTCTCAACTGCGGGAGTGGGCGATGCTGATGATCAGGTTCCACCGGCGCAGCTGTCGATGGAACTTCATTACGTCAGCAGGAGAGGATGATGCGGACTTGCACTTCTCAAGCACACAAAGCGGAGTGCTTGCAGGATCGTCCGATCAAAAAGGTTCTGCACCTTTATGGCGAGTGAGTACAATATACGACTCTGAATTCCAACCCCCCAAAGAGCGGCTTAATATGTAAGCATCTCCTGCTAAACGCGTAGTGCACCGGGAAGCGGCGCCACAACTACTTAAGACCAGTGACCCTGGAAAAACCAACCACCGCAATCCCATGAGAATCAATGACACCCAGGAACCATAATGCCATAATGGATTCAAGCGCCTAATTCCCGAAAGACGTTTCGTCGCAGGGTTCTTCAGAAGATTGTTGGCGTATCTCACACCACACATATCCCACACATATCCAGCACATTGCACATATCCCACACATATCCATTCCAAACGTATCCCACACATACGTATCCCACCAGTACGTATCTCACACCACACATATCCCACACATATCCAGCACATTGCACATATCCCACACATATCCATTCCAAACGTATCCCACACATACGTATCCCACCAGTACGTATCCATGCAATGCGTATCCATTCAAAAGGTTGTAATACGTTTCCCACCAATCACCACCAATATCCCATACATATCCAGCACATCATACATATCCCACACATATCCCGCCAATACGTCTCCATTGCAAACGTATCCATTCAAAAGGTGTGCATCAGCAGGAATCGCAAACGTATCCCACCAATACATATCCCACCAATACGTATCTTCAACACGTATCCCACCAGTACGGATCCATTCAATGCGTATCCGTTCAAAAAGTTTGCATTAGCAGGAATGGCTTTGAGTATGAGCATCACTGCGTATAATTTCATACCATTCATACCATTGCTACTCGGCGGGAATGGTAATGAATACAAAAACCTTGCTTTTCCTTCAATTCTTTGCAAAATTATTAATTGAATATAATTTTATCGCGCGCGTATGAACATGAAATTCATTGCTAGCTTGCTTGCTTGCCTGTTGTTTGCTTTTGCGCTTGCTGTTTAATTATTTTCTATTACTCTATTCCGCCGGGCGGGATGGGGATGGTCAGCCGGAAATCAACCCTTTCGCTAAAAACGCTTCGTCGATCGCCCAAAAGTGTAGCGAAACGCAAATTTCATTTGCTCGTGCGCAACCCTCTCGTCAAAA
>DF243211.1:27952-38308 GCA_000507305.1 Breviolum minutum Mf 1.05b.01 | reverse complement strand
GATGACGATGACGACGAATGACGATGATGACGACGACGATGATGATGATGATGATGATGATGATGACGACGACAAGATGATGATGATGATGATGATGATGATGATGATGATGATGATGATGATGATGATGATGATGGTGATGGTGATGGTGATGACGATAACGACGAGGAGGACGGTCAATGATTCAACAACGCAAAGGCTCACAGGTCCTGCAGGGGCCTGAGTTTCTTTGACAGCTAAGGAGCATGCTGCCATGACATGGCTGCGGTCCATGGGGTCGCCATCAAGCAAACGGGCTGACACCTTACAGCCGATGAGACCACACTGGATTCCACCAGGGCACTCAAACAAAGTCGTGATTCAGCCAGAAACTTTCGTAAGAGCTGGGCTTTGCAAGGCGTTGAGACTTGGACCATTGGCAGAAGCTGTTGAGGCTGGGACTGCAGTACCCAGGTAGATAGATGCGACAAAAGGGCCGATAGATGAAACTGGTTATTTTCCAAAGCGAGAGGTTGCAAGACTCCGATGTTTGAGAATTTTGGGTACTAAGCATGTTCTTGTGTCCACTTCATAGTGCAACAGCTCACTCAGAGACTCAGAGGCTTTTCTCCAGCACTGCAATGCAGCCGGCTATCATGTTTCTGAGCAAATGGAACAGGCAGGTTGGTGGTTAGATGATTTCGCTTGGTGTATTTTTGTGAAGTGCTTCGGATTGCAACCTTTTTTCCAGGCCATGGGAGAGGCTGAGATGCCAGGACGGCTTCGTTGGAATTCTGTTGTGCAATTTACACAGCATCGCAGTATGGCAAGCCTTTGGCAAATCAGTACTTGAACAATATAGAATCTGCTTGATAACTTGCTGGAAATGCGTGCAGCATTTGAACACCAACCGAAAGCACATTTCCCGCTAGTTGTGATGCATTGTTGACTTATCAGGATTTTTTTGTACATGCATATATTAATATCTCCGTACCTAGAGGTGCTTCGCTTTACTTTGTTTGCTATTTGTTTGCCCGTTTGCCTTTCTTCTTTTTCTTTCACTTGATTGATTGTGTGTTTGTTGCACTTATCATAATCTACCTCAATTGCTTGAACACTTCCAGCTTAGTTTACTTTACTGAATTCCAATTTACTTTGCTCGTGAATTCGACTCAACTTCTAATCTACTTTAAAACCAACCTATGCGTTTACTCGATTGCTGATTTCCTTTCTAAGAGATGGTGCCGACTTACTGGCTCGCTGGGACCGCATTCGTTGTCTCATGACTCGATCGCAGTTTGGATCGGAGTTCCGCAGGAACCCCATGGCTAAGGAAAATCGCACTCTTGGAAGTCAGCGACCCGGAACATGGCAATGAAATTCAACAAACTGACAAACTTATATGCACAAGTTTATCCTCATGATTGATGTGCGGTGCTTTTGAAAGTAAAGTAGATGGCCAAGATGAAAGCCTGAGGCCTCAATGGAACAAGCTGAAAGAGAGGCTGAGTCCATAAGACATCATTCCCTTGAAGCCCAGGTGGGTCCTTGAATTCTGCAAAATGAATGGCATCCAGAGATTCTTTGCGGGAGCAGTCAGCACGGAGAAGGCGGACCTACCTCCTTCGACTGTTGCAGGCTTTGCTTGAACGGTTGAAGAAGCAAACAGCGCAAAAGAAGGACACGTTGCATATGTGGCATTGGCATGTGGAGAACTCCTCTAATCTGCTAGAAGGATAAAATGCATGTACCACCCAAGACTGCATTCCTCGCGTCCCTGCTTGCCGATTTGCAGGAAGAAGCGGCTTTGTGCCTCCAGCGAGCCTTTCGTTCAAAGCAAGTGCAGCTCGGTGGATAGGTTGCTTTGTTTGTTTTGTAATTTGAGCTAGTTCACGTGTACATTTTGGATTTGGTCAATCTCAGAGGGCGTTGTGTGATGCTTGCTCTAGGAAAGATAAACAGCGTTCTTCAGCTGCGATTTGCTTGCAAAGATGGTGGCGAACTTTGAGGAGAGCTTGTACTGTTGCCATTCTTCTATTCCAATCTCCAACACAAGCTAGGCAGCAAATACTCTGACAAATTGGGAATTGTTGAAGGAGAGGTGCGAAAAAGCCAAAGCGAAGACGTGGCAAAGCACAAAAGAAAGGACCGAAGATAAAAGAAGCACGGAAGCAAAGCTCCAGCTATCTCTTTTTCATAGCTCGTTGGATATTTTACCCTTCCATCTCGTAGTGAAAATTCAATTGTCATCGTGAATCTGGTTTTGAGAGCATATCTCTACAGGAGGAAGTTTGAAGTCTCCGGCTGAAGAGTGCCTTGGTTGAAGTAGAGCGGGTTGGCAAGCCATTCCACAGCTTCCAGCCCACTTCTCGCAGGCCAGTAGTATCTCCTCCTCCAGAGCCGGCGTTTGAACTGAACAAGCAGTCTTGCTCTCAAAAAGAAGCAGGCTTCTCTCACTTCTCTCACCTCTTGACTCTTTAAATTGATCGACCCCGACCCCTGACCCACTTGTGCAACACAGACGCGTGCCCAGGCATCAACAATATGCCAGGATTGAAGAGAAAGCTTCGGCCTTATAAAGTCTGCATGGACTGACTTCATTGCAAGGCGTGCAAGGAAATTCAATCTGAGCAGCAATTCAAGCGGTTTTCCAAAACCTCAGGACAAGCGCGCTGTGCTGGATTTTTTTCTTGACCAGCTCATGCTTCTCAGCTGAGCACAGCACGTCAGTCATCATAGTATGTGAATGTGTGTGACACCTGTTTCTATTTGGGTCCCAGCCTTAAGATAGACACAGTGGACAAAACCCGTTTCAGGAGAATGATTGTAGGATGTAACTCAGGCCCCCAAAAAAGCAAACCTGGCAGGATTGAGTTTGACTCAGCTTGACCAAGGTATGACAGTACCAATTTTCGAATTTTGATTGTCACCAGTTCAGATGAGCAGCTTGGTTGCAGATGCCGGGCGATCTGTCAGAAGCAGAGAAGAGCCTGGAGTAGCTATGCTTGGAGGTAGCTGTTTCTAACGCTGGCGTTTGCCGAGGCGTGCTCAGGGCTTGAGAAAAGTCTTGCAAATGTCAAAAGCCGTTCAGTACCCCCTGGTGACAATGCTCAAAGAAGATGAAGTGACTTGGCAGACTAGTGTCAGGCTCCCCTGCTCTTGGTTTCATTTTGTGAGGTTTTTGACGATTCTGAGTTTGTGTGCTTTTGCTCTCACTTTCGCTAGAAATGAAATGAGGAGTCTCACAGATTCAAGGAGCGCTGAAGTCGCTTGTTGATGTAACTCATTCCACAAATCTCAAACTTCAGAACTTTCTTTCCTCATTTTCAGCTGTCCAGGAACTGCCTGAATGTGCTGGAATCATCTCTGAAGGAAGGCTTAGAGGTAATCCGGACGTTTCTTCTGCAAACATGTCAATTGCCTGCAAGAAGTGGTGTGCATTGTCGGAAGCTGATGAAAGCTATGTTTGTGTCCCATGACCCTTCTCTGGAATAATTCTTTAAACAGACCTTAGTGGACCCAGATAAAGCCGTGTGAAAGCCTTATATATGCAAAGACTGATCGAATATGTAGACTATCATCGAAACACAATATGAAGAATGTAAGAATGAAGTGCGCAAAAGCTGCATATGATCAAAACATATAACTTTCTACATAAATATGATTTACATATTTGTACTGTATGTATACACCCTATTGCCAGGGAGTCCTTGGGCTGGTTGCATTTTGGCTGATGGGATGAACTAAGTCTCACGAAACCCGAAGGAAGAAGAATCCGACTGCTTCACATGAGAAATGAAATCTTGCGCCAAACTCATGACAACTCATGGAGATCTTTTAAAGCCTTCAGAATTCACAGGCCGTGTTGAAGGATACGACTTACCAGAAGAGAAGGTAGAGATCGCGAGTTCCCAAGCCCAAGAGTTGTAATGCATGTTCTTTGTGCACCGCAATTGCTTGGGAAGGACATATATATATATATATACATATACCATCTAAATGCACCAAAGCTCCACGTCACTCAAACTTACACGTTCCCCTCTTACTGATTATTCGGCTTGAACAGATGCTACTCTTGAGAGCCAAGCGAGATGGAAAGAGAGTGAGAAAGATCGACTTATAGATGAAGGCATTCAGAAATTTCTCAGCTTGTTGTAGTCAGAATGGAGGGGAAGTCAAAGCATTTGCAAGAATCGCAGAGCTTTCTGCAAGCACGCGCAGAAGCGAAACATCAAAGGGGAGACTTGTTTGCCATCTTCATTCAGAGACACCCATTCTCTAATCTATAGCCTGATTGCCAAAGATGACATGGAGATAGATGGAGAACTGTCTCTATGGGAATGAGCTGGGTTGAAAAAGTTGAAAAGCACAACAAGTTCAAGCGAGTCCTGAAATCGGTTCCCCTAGTGTCGGAGAATTGAGGCAAAGACAAGACAGATTCGAAGGGAGAAAAAAGGATGACAGACCCGGTGCCAGAGCAAAGCGAACCGGAAATGCATGATGCAGCGGAGACAAAACATTCGAAGAGAGGATTTCGAAGCATTTTGCAAATTAAACTTGGAAGGATTGGCCAAAACTGCAGGGGAAACAAAAGAGCTGTGAAGGACAGAGCGGAATGAATTAGACTAATTAGACTTTAAAATCAGCTGAGTGAAGAAAGCATTTGGAGACTCCCAAGTCTGCGACTTCCTAGTCCTGGACTTGTGAATTCCCCGGTCCACCTGAGGATGGTGAATTTTGACATGCCCCGCAGCCTGGAGACTTTGGCAGCAAGCATTAGCAAGCATGTGACGATGTCGTATATGTATGAACATGATTGAATATGTATGTAAACAGACGATTTCGCACAAGGTCAGATTGGTAGATGGTACGCTTCTCAAGTTTTGGTAGCTTTCCACAAGGTTAACAAAACAAGACAAAACAGTAGGAGGAAGTTGCGCCATCTACTTTCCAGTTGGTGTACGTCAGATTGTTTGATTTGCAGGAGGATTACATGTTCCGGATACAGATGGTGGATCCATTCGTGAAGGCATTTTTGTCCAACGCAGCTTTGCTCTGAGTGATTTGCAACCGCTTTGGCCACGTTGTTTGTCACATGGAAATTATTGGAAATTCCAGGGTCAAGAAAATGAGGCCTAAAAGGACATGCCCTGCTTCAAATCACTGGTTCGGAACATCAGCTTGGTGCAGGTGATGAGTTTGCCTGCGAGCCCAGAAGAAATGGGAGTGATCCGGCAGGCCTGACCCTTACCCTGTTGGCCCATGTGGCACTAGCAGCACTAGCATCCACAGCCTGATATCTGATATTCTTTTCGCAGAACTGAGGTTGAAGACAGATTTGGGGTTGTTTTCCGGAACATGGAGGCCACTTGAAAACGTCCGCATGTTGTAGATGAGCACTTGTCTTAGATGCTCCACTCTTGCTGTGCCATGTTTTTCGCACACCTGGTCAGTCTAGTCACTCGGCACAGGGGGTTGCAAGATTCAAGATCCTGCAGAACAGGAAAGCGCTGAGGCAACTTGGCGTCGAGACAAGTTTGAAGTCATTTAAGAATCCATAACTCGCGTTGATGCTCTCGTAGGTCCCTTTTTTGGTGCTGGATTGAAGGTGATGAAGGCAGTCTCTATTTGGATTCACTGAGGAACAAGCTCGCCGCTACAGGATACTTGGCTTCACGTTAAGCTGCGTTTTGCTGACATCACTGAAAGATGCAAGCTAGGCAGAGTCGTTCTTCCCAACAAGCTTGCAGGTAGTCAGCGACAGAAGATGCTGTAAGCTGAAAGGAGAAGTGCTGTGTAGATATCCCGCACTGTGACATAGGATGATTCGAGCACTGAGCACCCTTGTCTTGCATATTGACATACTGTCACGTAAATCATCCGTTTTGCAATGTTACTTGCCTGGTATATATACACATCAACTTTTGAAGAGTGATAGCAGAGCTCCCACCAAGCCCGTTGATTTAGCTGCTGACTGAGTGCTCAAGATGTAGTACAATGTTGCTCTTTTCAATTGGCAGAACTAAGCATGGAGCACAATCTGTGCACCATAGCAAATCAAATTGCTCATTCTGATTCTTTGTCTGCATTGCTGCGGCTACGCTTGCATCAGTTCATTTCAGCTCCTTCTGAAGTTCTTGGTCTGAGTGGGGGGGGTCTTCGGGTGCACAACTGCAGGCCATCCTCAAAAGACTCATCAGAAACACAGTGTCTCAATCTTCACAACTCAACCAGGCACCAGGCAATTATCTATATTTATTTATTATATGATCGATTTTCCATTGTCTTCCACCACAGATCATACGGGCCTACAGGGGCCCCCATGACCGATGCCTTGATTTTTTTTCCCCGGGTTCACTTCGTTGGAGCAATTTGTCTTTTGAGCCAGAGGATAGAAGCCCCCCCAGTGTGGAGAATGATGCGCATCGGCACGGAACAACTGTCTCCAAAGCCAATGGACTCGCAAGCCTTCTGAAATTTGTGGCTGGCAAAAAATGTGCAGAGGTTTTTGGACCAATGTACCAATGTTCAGGTCGACTTAGCAAGGAAACGCTCCACTCCGGCATATACATATATTTATACACTACATATGTACATACATGCATAATACGTATATATATATATGTTTATATCTGTAAATATATATACATATATATATATATACATATTTGTATATTTTCATGATATACAAATGACACGTATATGTACATATGTATATCTATGACATACATGTTATATATTCTATGCTTATATTTATGGAATTCTGGCTCGAGTGTTTGAAATCCTGCTGGTTGCGCGTTCCAAAGCTTGAGGAGGTGAGACACTTGTGCTGTCGACTTATGGCAGGTTGGACCAGGTTTGACTTGATTTTTTGCAATGACAGCACTGCGGCGAGTTGAGAGTTTAGAGAGACCACAAAACGCCAGAGGACATGGCTTGATTGATTATTCACGTGGATTTCCAAACATTTTCACCATTTTTGAAGATGCCTATTCCGAGGCATTGGGATCGATGGTGACACGATTGCTGCTGTGCGCTGCAGTTGGTGCCATTCTGCAATATGCCAAAGCAGACTCAAAGATCTCCAGCGCAGCCACCTGATTCAAAGAGGATGCACATTGCATTCATTGCATGCAAAAAGGTGTTTGTTTTGCAAACAGATGGAGTTTGCTCTTTTAGTGCTATTCTCTTGCAGCACCCAGAAGCCTCGCCAACACACTACAATCACGTATATGTACACATAAATTTGCTGTCATTGCTCTTGTTCCTTTCTTCTTTCCTGGATTCTTTCTTTTTTCCTCGTCCTTCTCTCCTTTTCCTCTCTTTCCAGTCATGTTGTTGTTCTTTGCATTGGATTCTTGCTGAAAGGTTGATGAAGGCAACTTGCCCGCAAGAGACTGCCAAAACTACTTCTTACTTGATTTGCGTAGACAAACAAAACCGCCTGACCTCACGGCCTGAGGGACTGAAAAAAATAAGAAGCTCCACCACACTGGATACATCCCTACCGAGTACAGTGACTACATTCCGGAGATGGACGATAGTGGAATCAAGTATGAGAAGTACATGCAAGGACAGCCAGCTGCTATGAAGTTTCAAGAGAAAGTCTTGCCGGAAGGCAGCTACCAGAAATATATTCCATTGTCACAAAATGGTAAGGCTTCAGTGCAGGAAAACTTTGCTCCAGAAGCAGTTCTTGCAGCTGTTAAAAGTGAGAAGAGAGACGACAGCAAGGGGAAAGCCGAAGCCAAAGACAAAGATGAATCAACTGCCGAAAACGCTGGGAACAGTGAAATGGATTTTCAACGTTATCTACATCAGCCATCCCCTGGACCTGTGGTGGACAGGAAGTATGGCAAGTACGTTCCTAGCAAGTACGGTGACTACATTCCGGAGATGGACGATAGTGGAATCAAGTATGAGAAGTACATGCCCGACAAAGGAACAGAAAAGCACAGAGCGGGCTCATCTTCAAGAGGCAATGTTGTCGCCGAGGACTGCTTTTTTGAGTGCAAGTGTGATGGCGTCGATTTGAAGCATCGATACAACTTGACGACTCTTACTTGTGCTACTTAGTAATAGGAGCAGGAAGAATAACAGTAGTCATAGTGAAAGTCGTAGTCATAGTCGTAGTCGCAGTTGTAGTCGTAGTCGTAGTAGTGGCAGCAGCCATAAATTTAGGAGTAGCGCCGCTAGAAGAAGCAGGAGTAGGAGTAGGAGACATTGCCAGGAAAGAACTTTGTTTGAGGCAAATATGGAATTATTTTTTCAAGCGTTTGTCGATCCTTCTGAGCTGTGTTTTGATTTGCTTTTCGATTATAGGCAAACGATGCAACAAAGAGCCTGAGCAACACTTCAAAGATCCCTTCAGGAAGTGCTGGTGGAAAGTGGGAGAAGGTCACAATTCATGTTTGCCCTGAGCCCAGTTGTTTAGCACTTTTCCTGCGGTGGCATTTGGTTGTTCGTTTTTTTTGTTCGTAGTTTGTATTCCAACACTCTGAAGCTCTTGGTCTTCCCTCAACAAGGCAATGGTGGCAATGATTTCTGGAGCTATGCTGCTTGCAGCTGCTTTCAGGTCGGGTTTCATATGCAACAGGGAAGTGTAGGGCAGTAGGAGAATCACGGAAGGGATGAATCAGACAGAATAGTTTTGCAAGACTTTGATTGCTGCGGCAGCATGGTATGTTTGAGGAGATCACCTTCTGTGCCTTTGGGTCTTCAGCAGCCTTTGACAGCCTCTGCTGACCAGCAAGTGTGAAGGTGGTGCCTGGCATATTTCATTTAAATGGGATCCATTGCAAGAACAGCGCAAGGACCGGACAGATCTGAGGGCAAGAGTCCACGGAGATTAGAACAGAAGTGATTTGTGCATTTCTGCTAAATAACGAAAGAGGTCAAATGAGTTCATTATGATTTTTATAGACTCTTGCTGACAACCACAAGGGTTGCTCATTTGCATCTTGACCTGGGGCGAGAATCCAACCTTTTGGAGCTCCGGGACATGTAAAATATACTATACCAGGATATTTCAAATATTATATAATTCTAATGAATTTTTAGCTCATCACAATAAAATAATACAAGAATTGATATTTTTTGGAAAAATATCAATATATAAATAAAATCGAATAAAAAAATTAGAAAATATTTTTGGATCCTACAATTTAGAATTATAAATAATTCCGAATATGGAATAAAAAAATATATATATATTTTTTTTTTGCTTAAATAAGTTATTTTTTAGAAAAAAAAAAAATATATATTAATTAAAATTTTAAATTTTTAAATTAGATTTTTTTAAAATAATTTTAAAAATAAATATTTTCTTTTAAATAATATAAATAAAATAAAATATTAAATTAAAAAAATATATATATATAAAATAATATAATAAAAAAAATAAAATAAATAAATTATTGAAAAAAAAAAATAAATATATTAAGATAAGAATAAAATTATTAGAAAGAAGGTATATAATTATTTAGCTAATTATATTTATAATTCGTTGATTTTTTTATAATTAAGATACTAATTATATAATTATTAATTAATTTTAAAATTATTGGCAATATTAATAGTTGGGTTTATAATTAATTAAATAGTTATGTGATTTGGCTATATGGCTGGCTGGTTAGGTGGTTTTATGCTATTGTGGTATAGTTGACTGGCTAAGTGGTTAAAAATTCGGTGGTTGCATAGTTACGAGGCTGGTTGGTTTTCTGCGGCTGGCTAGTTAATAGTTGTTAGATGGTTGGCTGACTAGGCAAAATGATTTAGTTGCCTATGTGGCCTTGCAGCCGGCTGATCCAATAATTAGGTTTTTTTATAAAGGTAATCAGGAATAAAATTATTTATGGCTGGTGGTTATATGGATGACTGGTTATATATGATTGGCCTTAGTGGTTGGCTAGGATATCTTTCTGGTTGCTTATATGGCTAGCTATTGGGTGGCTGGCAGGTTATGAGTGGCTGCCTGATTCGGTGGGGGTTGGCTAGCAAAATAATCTGGCTGGCTGGTTTTGCGGTTGACTAGCTATAATGCTGGGTAGTTTTGACTGGATAACTATCAAATTTAAAATTTATATAATTGGCTAATTATGTGATTGATTTACTAATTTATTGGTTATTTCACCGACTGGGTTATATATTTAATTTTTTATATTATTATTTTATTAAAATATTTTATATCTATTTGATAGGATTGCAAAATAATATAATTTAATTATTTCAAGAAAATTTATTTCAATTAATATTATTTAAGTCAATATTAAAAATAATATATTATTTTTAATAATATTATAATCAAAAATTATAATAAAAATAAAAATAAAAATATATATATATATATAATTCCATTTTTATATATATAAATATCCG
>DF243211.1:0-25966 GCA_000507305.1 Breviolum minutum Mf 1.05b.01 | reverse complement strand
CAGCCACAAAGCCAATTGCCAAATAGCCAGCCAGCCAGCGCAGCCAGCGAGCCAGCCAGATAGCCAGCCAGCTAGATAGGCAGGCAGCCAGCCAGATAGCCAGCCAGCCAGATTGCCAGGATTTTTTCGGACCGTCATCCGAGAGCCGTGGACCGAAAAAACAGCATTTTTTCAGATGCCCGAAAAAACGTTTTGGACACTCCTGCGGAAGTCGTGGATTGCATCATTCCAAGGTCCAAGGTTTCAACCCCACCAAAGTGTTCCCAAAGTTCTCACTTGCGTTGGCCATTTCCATCTCACCAAAGGAGATGAGATGAGTCTACACTTTAAGAACTCCTGGATGGATTTTGGCATTTGTTGTTTTGAATTGGCAAGTTTGGATGTGCTGATCTCTGCTGATTCTAGGTTCAAGCCTGTTAGCGGAGAGATATGGTATCCGTCTCCGCAATGAGAGCGCTGCAGCCAAAAAGCACCGTATTGTCTCACGCGAAAAAACGTCATTTTTTCGGCGTCCGAAAAAATTGACATTTTTTCGCGCCGAAAAAATGGCGTTTTTTCGCGCCGAAAAAATGGCGTTTTTTCGGACGCCCAAGCGGACGTCATGGACCACCCAGAAAGCACAGTGTAAAAACATAACCAGGATAAGGAAACATGATGAAAAATACATCCGGGAAAATTCCCCAAAAAAGTGACTTTTTTTGGAATTTTGTTTTGCACCGGCTCTGGCGCGTCCGAAAAAACACAATTATTTCGCACAAAGTAGATTCCCAAAATATCGTTGTTTTTTCGACGTCCGAGGCCAAAAAACGGCAAAAATTCGACCCCCTCCGCGATGGGTGAGACGCCATGATCAAAATATGTATCCGTGGAAAGGAAAAATGTCTTCGGGAGAAATCCCCAAAAAAGTTCGTTTTTTTGGGATTTTTCGAAATTAAAACTGCGCAAACGTGAATTTCCCAGGCTATTCGTAATTTAGAGGAAATAATTTATTTAAATCTATAATTATTTTTATTTTATCTTTAATTCTTATTATTCCTAATAATTTTTTATTCTTAATTATTTTTTATTTAATTCAATTATTAATTTAGATTTCGATAAATTTATTTTTTTTGATTATTTCTAATTCTAAAATTATCTAAAAGATCCTATCTATATTATTTTTATTATCATTTTTTATCGTTCCTAATCATGCATGATTATTTATCCAAATTAATCAATTTTATTTTCATCATTTCAAATCTTCGTTCATATTTATCTATTCTTCTTTATCTTCCTTCATCTTCCTAAAATTTCATTCATCCTCATTTATCTTCCTTCATCTTTATCTCTCCTTATTGATCTTCCTTCATCTTCAATTATTCATAGATACTATTCTGAAACCATTTCTATATTTCTTCCTCGGCCTTCTTTCATCTTCATTCTTTATCATGTTCCTTTCCGTATACAGTATGTGCAGCCTGTTTCATACCAATCATCATATCTTTAGCATCACATTCCGCCCGAATTAAATGTATCAATCTAAATATATGTTTCCTGTGTTGCTTTTGGATTTCTGGATCTCAAAATAATATGTATATAACAAATATATATATATATACTATAGTTTGCTGCTTGGGAAGTTGTGACATCTTGATTTCACAAAGTGGTTTTCTTGTTGATATGTTATTGGTAATTGCTTACGTTTTGTTGGCTCTTGCTCGTTGGCGGTTATCTGTTGGCGGCTCGGTGCGCACTAATGGCTGTTGGGCCTTGGCTATCACGGGCTTTTGCTCTTCTTTGTCCAGTCCTTGTTCTTGTTGTTCTTCTTGCTCTTTTTTCCTTTTCTTGTTTGTTCCTACTTGTTCCAGGCAAGCTGTGTGTGCTTTGCATCACCAGAGCTTCTGGACAAAATTGATCGACCAACGATCACAACGAGCCAAGTATGTAAGAATATTTTCCTTATCATTGTGCTAATGATAATTTTAAGCATCATCGATACAAAACAATCTATATATAACCATTCGATCCATGTCAGGAAGTGCTCTAGGTAGATCCTTGGATTACTTGGGATATATTTCTGTGGCACGAATTAAATAGTTGTTGGATGAAGCTCGACTGTTGGACCAATGCGCAAATTCTAATCAATACTGCTGCAGTGCTTGTGGCAGGAGCATCGGGCAGATCTACTTCAAACGCCTGGATTGAACCTGCATTCAAGAGGATAAAATGGAAGCGCACTTGGCACCCTAGCATTTCAACGAGTCTCCTTCCATGTCTTCTTTTTTGCCACCTGCCTCACGACATCCCTAGGCCCTAGAATGCCGGAGGTGCATCAGGCTATCATGTCAGCATCAGTGACAAAGTGCAGCATTGCCTTCCAGTGCTGGCTCACTTTGGTTCAACTTGGTGCTGTCACTTCCTAAAATTTCCGGCACCTGGGGCAGCAATGCGCCCAAAGCCCCAGCCAACGCGAATGTCAAACCTGGATTCTTGCCTCACAGCTCACAGCAGGACAAATCGAAAAGGTGCACAAATGAAAAGAGCTACAACGGTACAAGAACGGCATCGCAAAGCCTCGATTCTGGGCTGCTGCATAAACCTAGCAAGCGAACATGGCATGATTCTGCATGATTCAAGTCTGGACAGACTACCCCCACCTGGCCATAGAGAACAGGAGCTATTGAGCCTGCCAGCGCTCTCAAGTTGTTCACCTCAATGCCCAGCCCGGAAATGTCAAGTGCACCAAGAAAGCATCTAAGCTCATGGCCCAAGCAGAGAACTCACCCTTTCCAAAGCCCTGGGTGCCGCACAACGCTCCCAAGAGTGATTTGATTACACAAACAAAAGTTTGGAGAAAGCTTTACAGTATCTCGCTGCTACTACCAAAAAGAGCGGCATGCCATGTGTCAAGAGAGAACACATCAAATTGTTTTGATGAATGGCATACTATCTTCGTGCTAATTATCCATTTGTCTCACCTCAGCCTGTTACTGCACCGTATGCCACATGCTGCTACAAAAGTCATTTTCAACATACTTGCGAGATCCTACCGGCAGGACATTGGGACTGGGAGGCATAACACCTTTGCCTTTTAGTCTCTGACTGGCGCAGGTGCGCCTGGTTCCCAGCGATGTCTTGTGCCACAGCCTTCAAAGCAGTTGCGCTGGCACCATTTACGCCAGGAAGCATCGGAACCTTGAAAGAAACCAATTACAAAGCTGACAACTCTGCAGAAACCACACTGAAACTAAGATGCATATGAGGAGTATCCGCGACGTGACAGAGTGACATGCATGACTGGCCCTGCCGTCTACGACCCTATGCGACTCTACGTTCTCTGAGCCCCTGACCATCATTGACAAGAACAGCAGTGAGCTCGGCGCGAGCCCTCTTGCAGTGAAGGCAAACACATTCAGCAAATTCGTGGTCGTAGTGAATCCTGTGGTTCATTCCAGCAGTTATCCATCCAAGAATATTTCGCGATTTCAGAAGATGGACTTGAATGATGATCATGATGGTCATAGGACATGATAGGATATGAATGTAAATGGAAGGGCGAGGCCAAACGTAGTGGGAAGGTGCAGAACGCAACTTGCACCCCTGGCTGTTCTACAGCATGGTGAACATGGTGCAGTTCATTGAGTCCTCGTGGAGTCAAATTTCGTAGCATCCACGGAGTGGCAGACAGGCCAGTCATCCTCAAGGCAAAATGACGCAAGATCCGACTGGAAGTCTATGTATGGCTCTAAGTTGGGAAGGGTGAAGGCTCAAGCCACCATCAAATGACCGTGTGATTGAAACCTGACATTGACATGGTAATTTGTTTGATGCATGAATGGGGATTATGCTTTGCATCTTTGCCAGAACGAGGAAACAATGCTAAGTGATGCACGCACTGGAGTTTCAGCTAATCCGAGGCTCGAATGAATTCAGGTGCAGCCAAGGTGCGTGCAAAGCAGTCCATACCTACAGTACCAAACCATAAAATGGTGAAACTAAGTCTAGAGTGTTCTTTCTCTTCTCCTATCTCTTTCTTCCGTTGGTCTAGGGATGTCTAGGGCCAAGACCCCACAATGAAATTTCGAACCTGCATAGGAATGGGGCTCTGCGGTGGACGGCCATACCAGGTCCGGTCTATATAAATACATGTTTCTGCTTCTTCCAAGCTGACTAGGCAAAACGGCAGAAATGATGGAAATGGAAGCCTGCGTCACCGACCACTTGAGATGATCTCGAATCCATGCCTTCCATTTGCTCGGGAGCTACGAGGAAATCCAGGAAAGCATTGTGAGATCAAATGTTCAAAAGTTGGAAAAGGCCTGGATACAGTCGCTCAGGTTCTTGCCCTCTATAAACCTTGCTGCATTCCGGTGGACTTGCTGGATGCAGCACGGGGACATAATGCTGGTTGGACTGCATCTCCGAAAACACTAACAGTCAGGATTGAGCATCTGCAATGTAGTGATCGTGACAAGCTTTCGAAGTGCCTACAGAAAAACAAGAGCAGGATAGGCGTTTAGCCATTCTTCAAGCATCCTTCATTGTAGCAAATGCATGCAAATGCGGATGCTGAGTTGCACGGGCCTGGGTCCCTTCAGTAAAAATACGAATAAAGCCAAATGGATTGATCCTCGGCAGCTTCACACAGTATGTCTTGAACTCAGCATATTCATATTCTAGCATATTCTTTCATCTCAACATCCTTGATTATCTTCCCATACAAAATGGCTACATGGCTTCACGATTGCCAAGCATCATGTCTGGGGTGATTTTGGCAGCTGCTCGCTTGGACACATCCAAAGTCTCCTGCACTTTACTGCCGTTAGAAGTCCTAAACACGCCAATTTTTCGCATCTTTGCTCCTCCAGCATTGTTAGCACAAAAGTCGCATGCAAAGCTGCTATGGCTGCCTTTGCCTCAGAAACAACGGAGGGAAGGACGGCTTGATCATAACTAGCAATGGCAAGCCAAACATCGAATGAAACTGGTAAGCTGGTGAGGCCAAGGGAACACAACCCGGCCAAGCTACGGCATAAACATACTTGATGCCATGGGGTGACCATGGTGAAAGGTGCAAAATCCTGCGCAGGAGTCCACACATGTAACAAACATCAAGCTCTCTACACTGCTGAAGGGACATCCTTACCGTACCTGTATCAAAATCATGCAATGCCAAACCGGACCGCCCACGTTCCAAGTGGCCCGTACTAAAACAACAAATTTCACACACACACACACACCCTTAGCTGCAATCATTGCCATTCTACAGTGGGACATGCAAGGAGGATATTTGCTTTTATTTGGTATGCTTAGTCCTCCCCTCAATGAAAGGAGTTAGCAGCATCGCCAAACCTCAAGTTCAAACTTCTACTAACCTCCAATACTCTAATCAATTCTAGATATTCTAGTCTGCCATCCATTTGCACTGTAAGCTGTGGACCAGTGGCTGTCTGCATCCTAGACATTGCAAGTGCAAGCTCGCTGCTTGAACACACCTGGGTTGCGTCCACCACGGAGAAGGCATGAGAACGCCAGTTCAATGCGTGTGTGTTCAGGTGCGGCTCGACAAGCATCCGTGCAGCCAAACTGCGTCAGCCACAGCTGCATTGCACATGACCGTATTTGAGAAAGTCGTGAGAATCCTTGATTGCATGACCACTGAAACGCTGGAATGCCGATCAGATTGAATCTGTTCAAAGTGACCAAACGTACCAGTGCAGCCGTTGGAAGCCCTATACAAAAAACCGCACGTACATAAAAGATCAAAAGGGATATAAAATGCATCTGAAAACACAAAACAAACCATTGAAAAAACCAAAAAACAAAGAACATGATTCAACATTGGCCATTAATTGATTGAATTTCTCGAAACTTCTCCATGTATGATGCGCAGAGCCAGGGAGCAAGCGCAGCACGCGGCAAACAGCTATGACACGTCGGTTCAATGGGTTCAGCACTACGAGCACTCCGAGGATCACGTTGCCTTTGGAATGAATGCCGTCTTTGCTGTGAGATGCACTTGGGTCAACGAATTTTTGCCGCTTGTGCATTTTTCCATGCAAAAACACATCGTACATCTCACATTAAGGTCACATGACATTCGCACTTCGTATCACTTTATCCAAGGCACTCATTGGGCCAATCAGAAAACCGGGCTTTCGCCCTGCGCCAAACTGCTTGGCAGGGAGATGAACACGGGTATCACAAGTCAGCAAAAGAAGAACACTTCAGAGTCCGTCAAGGAAAAGCCAGGAGGCAGCCCCAAACAAACCACAGAGATTGAATTAAGCTTTGTGGTGCCGGTTGCCCACGCACTGTGGGGAAATCATTGGTGCGCAGCACATGAGGCATCTGCTGGCCTATGCAATCTGATAGCTTTCCTCCGGCTTGATTGACCTGGGTCTTTCAATCTGTGGACATCCTGAATCTATGAAAGCACTCTCAAAAAGTATAAAGTTTCGACTACTTTTTTGCAAGCATGGATTGAGTGAAGCGAGGAAGAAGGACCACAAAAGCCCTCATAGGCTCAGGTGTTCATGGGCTCACAGGGATCAAAGCACTTCTCTTGTCATACTCCATCATAGCCTATCATATTCTTCGCCGTTGGGCCGTTGGGATCAAGAATGCTTTGCAGCCTAGAGTCAACCAAACTCAGCAATCCTGCAATGCCGGAGGTGTTCCCAAGGATGCGCGTTGCAGTCGCAGCATCCTGCCCAACAAAACATACCCATTCTGTCTAAAGGTGACATGCAAGAATGTGGATGCGGCACTTGATATGCGCAATGCACAGTGAGGTTTCACGGACTCCTGAAATCTTCTGAAAGTAAGCGGGTCCGCTGGCCGCACCATTTCAGCCCCCTCATTATATAAGCCTTCTGCTTACACACCCAACTATACTATATGACTGCCTAATAACTGCCTAAACTGTTACCGTGCACCATGAAGTGTATGACTGTATGTCATCCAAACCACCAGATCCCGCTGCAGACAGCCACCCTTTCAATTCTTTTGGCATCTCTTGCACCTTGTTGCTGAGGCTCAAAAACAGTCGTGGCTCGGACTGAGCAAAAATGAAGTGCTGGCAAACCTAAGCGCAAGGATATTGTTGATGTGGATTCAGCAATTCAATGTTCATTACATTTTCATTGAATTGCAGTGATCTGCCAAGATTGCCAAGCACCGAGCGCTGAAGAAGGAAGAGATACAAATCCTGCAACACACAATTGAAAGAACTGCAACATGAGAAATTTCCATCAATTTCCCGTAAGCAGTAAGCAGTGCAAAATAGTGCAAATATGTGAAGATCTGCTCAAATCTACCGCGCAAGCTCCTTTGCACCAACTTCTTGCGTCGCTCTACAACCTCCTCCACAGAAACATCACATCATTTCAACACATTCTGGATAATTTGAGAAGATTTGGATTTCTTTCCATCATTTCCTTGTCCGATCTTGGCTGCTCTGGCGCCATTGGCAATGCTCCGACAGGAATGCGCTTTGATCTGCTATATCAGATAGTACTTGCAGATACTTGCAGTACATAGTTTATCAGTATATACACATGTACTTACAGCACAAGCTGAGGCTAGCAGAGGGCTTACTCACAAACAGGAACATGCTCACATTGGAAGTCTCAACCAATCGAAACTCAATGAGAACGAACGCTCTACTTCTGACATGAAATCCTATGCTGGACAGATGGCCGCGGCACGTTTGAGTAACAATGCATCCAGGACGGTCAAGCTGTTTTTGCATTCCGTCCAATTCCGTATCCAACAATTCGATCGAGAGGAAACTGCGCCCGGCTGCTTGTCCTTTTCCCCATTCAGTGTTAGACTTGCCTGTCACTTTCCATGCGCGGCCAGGAAAACGATATTGGCCGCCAGCTGTGAAATGGTTGCTGACATTGATGCCAAAACATTCAGAACACCATCCCCTAGCATCGCCTAGCTGCCCTAGCTGAAGACCATGATTACGATTGTATCAACTATGAAATTTCCCACAGGATTCATCTCTGATGTCGGGAGGGGAACAGCAGCAGAGATCCTTTGGACCGTGCTTTCATGAAATCGACAACCACAACAAGATATAACAAAAAACTATACACAAGAAAACGCAACAACTGCAACAACAATGACAGCGCCAACCACAACAACAATAACGACCACGACGACGACGACAACAACACCACCAACAACAACAATCCAACTCAGTTGAAATTGCCAGCAATGCATTGCTTAGGTATGCAAAAGGCGTGCACGTCTTTTGTGCTCGACCGGTCCACTGTATCGGTTTGGTGCCTTGCACTGTGAAGATCTGTTGTGAGTTTCTCGCATCAACAGATCTGGTGTCTTCAACAAGCATTTCTCTTGTGATCTGGTTCTTTTGATCATGAAATTTAGATAAATTCAAAGCTGTGACAGGGGTAAGGACACAATACCTGTCGTCAGTCGTTTCTGATCTCAGCGACGATTACATATGATTACATGTACATGTCTCACACTCTCACACAAGGTCACAAGGTGGCATTGTGCAGATGATCGTCCAGAGTTCTTTCTCCCGCAAGCGGGTGAGGGGGTCACTGGGGATAGATACCTGCCTCACACAAGGTGGTAAGGTACCGGAATGATGTCTGTGGGATGTGGTCTCTCACAAGTCAGTACTGAGAGTTAAACGGAAACTGGATTTGTGTCTTGTTGGTGAGTGCGTGGCGGTGCGAAACAATTGGGTTGCAAATGCTGTTTCGTGTGGTCTTATGATGGAACTGGCAAATGCTTCTGCATGAAGTGGCAGAAATGAGAGAAAATCCACATCTGCAAGTCTGGCATTGTTTGAAGGATTGGCCTGGGCTGCAGCCATGATCACGGCAAGTGATGGAATGTAAAAGAAAGTCAGCTGAGCAGTAGTGTGGCCAAAATGGCGGCTGCGTTTCATTTCAACTTGGTGCATGTGTGCCTGTCCTTAACGTGCACACACATCTAGATAATTCCAAAATAATCATGCAGTTCGTCTTCAGTCTCGATTGTTTCTGCGCACAACTTCTTTGTGCTCCAGAACAACAGCATCATCAACAAGACCAACGACAACAACGACATTTCATCAAGATTGCACGCAACATCAGCACATAGAGTATTACATTTCCAATGTCATATGACATAACACACTCTCTCACTCGGAGGGTCCATCTAAAAAAAATTGGCAGTTGCCTCTACCGGGGGCCCATTGACCGAATTCTGAGCTGACTAATGGCTGGAATCGCTCAAAATGCACACGCCCTGTCTTTCAAATTGGCAAATGAGAACTTCAACTTACATCCTTCTGATCTTGCTTCTGTAACCTTAACTCTACACACAAAGCGATACTCCACTAAGTCACTAAGTCCTTTACACACACATTGGTCGAACCAAAGAAGACGATACACATGCCAGTAACATGGGTCGACCAACTGTCTTGGGATTGTCGGTAGTTCTGGCATGTTCTGGCAAGTTTGTACACTTCCTGCGAAGGATGCTTTCCATCTCTCACTGAGCCATTTCACAAATACTTCTGCACGAGCTTCTCGGACACTGACCACAGTTTTTCTTCCAGTTCATAAGTTGAGAATTTGGGAGGATCGGCGTGGAGTGCTTGTGGACGGTAGTACCTCAGTGCTCGTACCCAACTCAACACGCACTCCAGTCACTAGTAGGAACTCGGAAATACTTCTCAAATCGACTTTCCGTGGAAAAATCCTTCAATCAGGTCAAATCAGCCTTTCCGAGATATTCTTATCAGGATGCTGGCCACGAATGTTCTTGCTCTCAATTTCAGGGGATGTTGCAAGGTACAGTTGAGTGACGGCACCTGGACGCATGGTTCAAGCTTGTGACGAATTTGCGTCAATTCATCTCATGCGTGTCCGTGTCGCAGTGATGTACATCTGATGAGCTGTTTACTTTCACGTGTCAGTCTGCTGGACACCTCTCGGGGCTGCAAACATCACAGTCTGCTTCGCGAACTGGAAAAAAGTCCTTACAAAGCAGTCTGTTCACTGAAACTTGCACGGTTTCTCTCCCATCCGGAACCAAATATGTCAAAGGCCATTGACATCCGCTGGCTGCCATTTCCTCGCCTCAATGGGGTCAGTTTACTGGCTGCTGGCAAGCCTCTGTAGCATTGATCCATATGAGTCATCGTTTTCCACCTTGTGGCGGTTTAAGGTGCACATGACGAGATGTAGCAACTTTGGGGCAAAAAAAATGCGAACAGGACTTTGTGTGATGCTTAAGATACCTTGAGGAGGTCTGAGACTGAGGTAAGCACATGTCTGCCCAGATTGGTGTGAATGCCGCCAGGGTGGCACACATTGGCATAAACTTTCTTGTCTTCCATTCGCCGGGCCAGTGCCCGAGTAAACAATACATTTGCGAGCTTCGAGCGTGCATATGCCTTGAAGGGGCTGTAGGCAGCCTGGGCAAACAACGATGCAACAAAAACGCGCAAAAGGGAAGGGTAAGAAGAAGGGAACCGTGAGACATATATGTTCATATAAATATATAAATATATATATATATACGTAAAAATATTTGCAACAATAGTCAATGAATTTGCATATATAGTATACAAACATTTACAACCGCTCTGCTATATACACGCACTTACACACATTAGATGGATTCAGGTGAGTTGAAATTACTCAATATATCTCAACATACTCAACAAAGCAAACCCAGGACATACGCATTGCATGTGTCGGACGTATTGTTAAGGATTGCTAAAAGATTTCCAAAGCACTGAACCATGCGAGTTTGGCATGAAGGCATTCTTTCGGACTTAAGATCCGCTTAAGAAGTTTAGGTATCATTCACGACACAAGAATTCCTAGAGGTGCATCCAACCACAAACGCATGATACAGATTTCAATCAGCGTGGAACTGCATCAGGACCAGGAAGGTCAAAACAAGCATAGGGCTCAGGCTTCATAGTCAGCACCAACTTTGTCGAAGTCTGCCGCTGGTTTCGCATCAATGAGGCCTGTAATCCTTGCACTTCCGAAGTTTGCACATCCCCAGTCCCGAGAGGAAGCTACAAAAGGTTGTCAGTGTTTGAGTTTGTCTTATCAAGCACCAATGATATTCAAATTCTGCTTGGATTCTCCGCTTTTGCCATCATCTCCGGAAAGAAAGCTGCGGCTGAGCTGACCGTGACCACTCGAGAAGGCGCAGATGCCTTGGTTCTGCAATTCTCAATATCTGGAAATGCAAAAAGCATCAACAAGCCTCAAAGACCATGAAAGTGCGACCGAATGTGCCAAACGGGCCAGTTCTGCCTTTAATTGCACCAATGCAATGAAAAAACAACCGTCCCTAATCACTTAGCATCGATCTATCTATCTACCTGTCTATCTATCTATCTATCTAGCTCTTTATCATATCTATCATGTCGATCATATCTAGAATATCAATCATATCTATCATATCTGTCATATCTAGAATATCAATCATTTATATATATATANCTATATCTAAGTAATATACAATCATATCTATCATATCTGTCTAATATACTAAGAATATACATCTATTATATATATATATATATATATCAAAAAAAACATACATATCACGCATATCATACATACCAAACATATCATATATATCATACATATCTTACATATCATACATATCATAAATATCAAACATATCATAGATATCTGAAATATCTGTCTCTGTGTGTTTCTTCCCTCCTGGCGTTCTTGCCGACCAAGGTGCCTCCAAATGCGGCAGAAGTAATTTGGTCAACAAAAAGTGACCAACATGATTTGTACCGAACTGGCTTTCAAGACCATCAACAGTGAGCGTGAACGGGTTGGCCATGACGCCAGCATTGTTGAGCAAGATATGCCTGGGCGCTGGTCGCAAGGAAACAAATGGACAATTTACATTTCATGATTCATGTGTGGTATGTAAGATTGATGTTACATGATTACTTTGTGTGCTTGCGACCTCAAAAGGAGATGCTTTACAGTCAATTGACATGACCAGCCAATAAATGAGACCAACATGAACAATTGCCAGCAATGCTTATCCTGATGATAAGATGCAGTGGTATAGACTTGGCCGCAAATTTAGCTGCAAAGTCTTTCACGCTCTGCATGCTACCGAGGTCAAGCTTCATGAACTCGGCCTTTCCCATGGGTCCGATCGCCACTTGGCATTTCTACACATATTAGGTGATGTTTGCAAAAGCAGCAATGAAAGTGAATCTAGGGGAATGAATTGAAATACATATGTACTGTTTGTTCAATTTTGAGCCTTTTCCAGTGCCTCCCATTACCGTTTAAGCCATCAGTTTCTCCATTCCACTTTCTTTGCTTCCTCCTTTATTTCTATTTCTGGCCTTGGCATTTGGAACGCGCTTCAGCAGCTCTTCCAGGGCTTCCTTGCCTTTCCCCTCGCTCCGCCCTGCTAAAATCACCTGCCATGTCATCTTGCGGACTTGACCGCATAGTGTGAACATATGCAAAGGTGTGCTTGCCCAACCCCACCCTGAAACTTTGCCAGTGCCTGTGCACCTTTGGCGGTCATTTCGACTGCGGACTCATAGCCAATCCCTCCTACCTTGCGAGGGCTTTGCAATTGCAAGTATAGCATGTCGTCATACAGCTGCAAATGCTTTCAGAGAAAATCCAGCAAACACCATGCCAATCCGGAAGCAAATCAAACTGCTAAGATTCGACCGCAAAACGTAAGATTCGCCAAGTCGCAGTTGGACCTGTGATAATGGCCACTTTGCCAGTGAGATCCGGCATACTAGGCACATCCCATCCTGGGAACAAGTCCCAAAACCTTCCGTCAAAGGCTACGCTCCTTGGATTGTGACGAAAATTGACGAATCATACGAACCTTCAAGACTTCAAGCTGGGAAAGTTTCGTTCCCACCATATTCCCACCTACTTTATGCCAGGGCTCAATCCAACCGTGCCTAAAACAGCCAGCACTGGCACCACAAAAGAGAAGACCTTGAGATATCCCATAGCAGCTGTCAGCTGTGAATCTGGGAATTGAGCCAAAGAATAAGCTTCAGTCCTACATCGATTTCCAAACGCTCCCATTCTGCAAAGTGCAATCAATGAAGGCACTCACATCACTCGCAAAAACTTATTTGTGACAGCCGGTCAACTACTTTTGCTACGCATTCGGACAAGGTTGGATTATTTCCCTGGTGGAGGCTCAATCTGTGTCAAGAGTGACCTGCAGCAAGCAACTAGCTGAGAAAAGCGGCCAACCAAATGCTATGACCCCCCGACAATCCAACGGTATACGGTTCTGTCTTGATTTCTTAACTTCTCTGCAGAAAGAAACCCAAAATAATGCAAATTATATTGAAAACCCAAGACTTAGTTTAAAAGACCGTTGGGAAGTGTGACCAGGACTCTGCCTGCTTGAACAGCACGGAACAAATATCTTGGAATATGGCAGGCAGCCAAGATGGCCTCATGAACTTTGCTCGGCTTCGATAGCTATGGAAGTCTGGGCGTGCATGCAGCGACCTCAGGATTTCTCTGGATTTCTGGGTGCCTTGTTTTGATTGGAACATCTCTCTCTCTGCGTGATTTCAACGCATGCTTATACCATGTATCCAATGGCGATATTCGTTCATGGACCGCTGTATTTTGCATTGACTCTTCCATTCAATTCCTTCATTTGTTCATTTTTCGCTTATGTATTCGTTTGCTCATTCATGTGTTGACGCCTTATTCATTCTCTTCTTATCTATCATCCACCTATATATCATTCTATCCACTACCGATCTACCGATTGCATTTCATCTGCTACTGGGCAGGTGTGCAACACCAAAGGCACTAAGGCCATCATGCAGAAAAAGGGAGCGATAAGCAATCAACACCGAAATGACCGTCAAACATTGAATGATCAAAACTCAGAAGTCAATTGCGTTGAGATGAATGGAATATGGTAAGGCGGTCCGGCAGAAGTACATTGTGTAGAAACATGAAACTTCGAGAACTGAAGGTGTCCGAATTGCAATACTTCATTGTAGATCATTGTAGTATATAGACGCTTTGCTCACTGACCGAAACCTGAGGAAAAAGCCTTGCGAGGAAAGTCCCTTGCGTTTCATGGGCTATTGTTCCTCGTGGTTGTAATCATACTTGGCCTATATTGTTTCAAGGATGTTCAGAGCATTAGTGGGACAACTGCTGGATGTCTGTTCCCCTCAGGGCCCAGCTCCCATCTTGGTTTCTTGGAGTCACCCATGCGGATTGGCCTCAGAATTGTAGCATCAGCTGGAATATCCGAAAGCTTCAGCCATGAAAGCGGAACCTTTAACAGCAACTGGTTCGCACCACTGATCTTGGTGTCGGTCTTGAACTCCCCAATGCCGCCCCATAGTGCCAAAAGAGATCCACAAATGACTTCTAAAACGACCTGGCACAGGACTTCTGCTTCCAGTTTCATCCAACTTGCAAGTTGCAAGAGCAAGGCGACAAAAGCCGTCAGGCAAAAGCCGAAACAAGCCCCCCAAAAGCCTGAAACGTGACTCCTGTTGCATCTTCATGCATGGCTTCCGACTCTTCCATGGCTGCATGTTTCCCTGCCTCGGCTGCAAACCCTACACATTGCATGCATTGCACAGATTGGCACCGATAATATTGTATAATATATCAGAGTATATCATTGTAGTATACGTTCATAGTATATCATATACTCATACAATATGTGCAGTCATAATATTCATAAGCTGAACACAAGTTGAAACTCATGAGTTGACTCACATAAGTCCACTTAAATTAACAAGTTAACTTAGACAGTAAGTTCTTATAAGGACTTATAAAGGGCCTATTCTACATTTTTCATTATGATTCTACTACGAACCTTGCCATAATTACCTCAACGTCATGACGTGTCATGACTGTAGTTTCGAAGACAATCACGACAATCAATACCGGACTATACCTCTCACACCGACAGGACCAACAATGCAAGCGACACATAGGGTGTTGCTGTGTGTGATGACTAGCAATCCTTTAAATGAATCCACCGCACTGTACGACCCATTTAGGTCCAAGGGGTAACAAGCCTGACAAACCTAAGTGCGGCTCCGTGATCATACTGCCAGCATGAGCCACTATTGCTGTTCCAACCTTGAGCAAATGAATCAAAAATTCTGGTCTGCGTGGAAGTGGAAGAACTTGACTTGAAGATGAGGAAACATGCAATGAAGGGGCTGCAAAGTAACGCAACCGGCATGCTACATTACAGTGGAAGTACCTGTCCAGCACGAATATGCAAAAATCCATGAGAAGCTTAGAAAAGTCCAAGAAGGTTTACTTAGGCTACGGCCACTACCATCCACAGTTTTACGGCCATGGCTGCGACTCTTGAGCACTCACTGCAAGTGCTTGGGCCACAAACGTCTTCCGAACATATTATGATGCATGCTTTGTAAATCATCTTCAATTTGGCCCCCCCCCTCTTCCATTACACTTACACTTGGGGCTGTCATAAACCTGACAATTCCTGCTGTCTCAACTTGCTTTCTCATTTGGACTCTGTACGAGAGAAGCTGCCGCGCAAATATATTGATCCGCCCTGACCCATTTTTTTCGTCCATTCTAGCCTAAAAGGCTGAGTTTCCCCAGCTTCTGTCAAAGACGCAAATACGTTGGGAACACAAACATTTCTGAAAGATGCACAGCAACAAATCTGTGAAACTGAGGACTTGCTGCTAGTGGTCTTCCAGCGCTGCCCTTTGCGCTGGCCGATTTCCTGTATCAAAGCGTGGCCTTAGGCTTGTACGGAAAAGTTCATTTAGTTCGTCTAAACCGAAAAGAAAGGCGCACTGTTTCTCGGTAGCCTGCGCACAAGCTAGCGCCAACTCCAAGCAACTCACATGGCTGTGGTTTTCTATGTATCATTTCAGATTCTTTTGCCGGGCCATCCTGGGCCAAAATCCACACCCATGCGAAAATCTGCCGCTTGAGACTGAGACCAAACTACTCGCAAGAAGTGCTGTGCCAGTGGGCCACGTTGCAGAGCCAGGTCGTCTTGCCTTCCTGGATGCTTTTTTGATGCTACAAGCCATCGCTCAGCCTGGTGCCAAAATCAGAGCTGCAGAGTTTTCCTTGCACAGTCGTACGATAGAGAATTTAATCATTCAAAACGAGTAGAGTCACTATCAAACACTTGATAGTTTGGAAACGAATGCTTCAAATACCTAGCTGTGAGCTAGAACTGCTCCAAAACACTCCAGAACTATTTCAGCTGCGCACTGCTGCTAGTGGGATTGCTTGGCCAGCGCGCGTGCGCTGCTTGAAAAGGTGACACCACAAGGTACTCAAGCTCTCAGCCAATCAAAACTTGAACGGATTCAGCATGATTTAGCAGCTTGGGTTAGCAGGTGTGCTTCTGTTGCTGTGCTTCGCAAAGTCACATCTGACTTGCTGAGGCTTGATTCATGATCATGTATGGCGAGCAGCCGGAGCAGCATCTGGCATGTCTTTCTGCATGCTCTTTCTGCATCTCCGCCCTCTTTTGTGACAGAAAGCAATCATGAACCAGAAATCCATCATAGTAAGGCAAACAGGCTGCGTTCAAGCTGGCCATAGCATCCAGAATCCACATGTTTTCCAACTCAGCCGACAGCAAGTTTCTGTACACTTAAAGTTAAAAAAATCGCTGGGGCACCTATTAGAGATTCCAGTTGAGTCTCAAATTGTAATCCTACATTTTGCATCATTTTGCTAGCTCCTCGACTGCTTTCTGTTACAATAACTACTCGTGCTGTGCTAGAGTCTGCTAGAGTCCTTGACTCTGACCTTGACATAGACTGCCTGCCATGAGCAGCAAACCGAATGCACACCAGCGACTTGACTGAGAACCCGTCGCCTCTCTCTGTCATTCTTCAACATCGGGCCATCATTAAAAAATAACTTTGCCTGAAGGCTTGGTCTGCTCATTCATACTTCAATGATATTGCATTTGAAAACCAAACATGGCAGAGGTGCGATGAAATCCAGTGGTCCTGCGAGCATGTGCGACTGCAGGAAATATGTCGGAAATGTCTGAAGGTTCAGGGACTTCTACAAGAAGGAGTTCGGGCACGTCCGCTAGCTGCAGCTGGCGCACTTTTTTAACCGGCGCTATTGCTTTTCACGTTGTCCACACCTGCTGCCCGCCTTGCTTGTTCAATGCCATGGAACTTGTCCACGTCTTGTCTCACAAACGTGTCCGTCTGCCGGTGAAGCCATGACAACGCCTGAAGCAATGCTTTTCTATGCTTCTCGGTTGGACTTCGTGTTTGTTTGACAGCTGCACCTGTCCAAACCTGTTAGCCCTGTCATTGACGGTCAAGCACCATCATTCGCGCCTGCTGATTGTCGCAGTCAGAAAGCATGGGACCAACTTCACGTCTTACACGGTCGTGATAGGCCTCAGCCAATACTTTTTGAAGCAAGCAAGCAAACAAACAAATAAGAAAACAATCAAAAAACAGAAAGGAAGAAAGAAAGAAAGAAAGAAAGAAAGAAAGAAAGAATTAATAATCACACAAACAAAAAACAAACAAACAAACAAGCATACAAGCAATCAAACAAACAAACAAGCGATCAAACAATAAAACGAGCGATCAAACAATCAAACAAACAAACATACAATACAAGCGATCAAACAAACAAACAAACATAAATAAACAAACAAAGAATGAATTTGGAAAAGACGGGTTTCATCTCTTGCAATCTACCTTTCCAATGCAGGTGCACGAATTTGCGACATGAAAATGCCATATAGTTAATGAATGTGGCAAAGACTTGCTTTATCTCTTTCAATCTGCTTTTTCCACCAACGGTATATTATATATACTTATGTATATATTATATATGCCATGAACTAGGTAAAGAACTGTTCAATGGCGGTACACAATACTTAACGAATACGGTAGAAAATGGCAATTCCTTTTACATACAAGTTTGAAAAACCAGGATAAATAAGGTAGATAATGAAATAATTGACTGTGTTTATTGATGTTCCCGCACGATGAACAATTAGAAACAAGTAAGGCAAATCTGTGCTTCATCTTATTCATGTTATTTGGTAGAATTCGATAGATATATGCACTAGAGATGGTGTTTTACATATTTGCCCCCACTCACCCCCACTTTTGAATTCCCACAAAAAAAGAACAAACAAACAAACCATAAACCAATCAATAAAACAAACAATCAGTCAACCAATCAAACAATCAACCAATCAATAAAACAAACGATGAATGAATGAATGAATGAATGAATGAATGCATGAATGAATGAATGAATGAATGAATCCATCCATCCATCCATCCATCCATCCATCCATCCATCCATCCATCATCCAATCAACCGATCAATCAACCAACCAATAAAAAACAAAACAAGCAAGCAAACAAACAAACAATCAATCAAACAAACAAAGAAACAAACGCAATGACCTGACCTAAGGATGTCAAATGAACATGTGTCGGAGACCAACATAGACCACTCTTGCCTGTTGATGCTGACTTTACCGCGTGGCCGAGTCACATTCAAATAGGCCAACTCAAAATCATTTAGCAAGGATATGTCGACCAAGGATCTCCTAAGTAAAAGTGGCTCTTGCATGCTCTTGCTCTATTTCCGTTGCCCGTCTTAGTGACGCGTGAGATGTGCTGAGTCCCAAGCTGAATAGGAATGAGTGTGATCGGGGTCAAACCAAGGAATGGGCTGCTTTTGCCGTCACTCAGTTCTGCCTCACCAAGATTGGCAGAACCGCATCCAAGCCTTCAGAACTTCACTACATTTTCCTAACCAATCCCAGCCCCATGTACCTGAACCTAAACTTCAACCCAAAACTATTTCAAGCAAACACACGGGACACGTGCTTCAAAACTTGTGTGGATAGCAACACACGGGACACGTGCTCCAAACCTAGTGTGGATAGCAAGTAGAAGAGCAATTGCAAATCCATTTGCTATCAACGAGCATTATCTTTCAACCCCCAGAGTAATCCTTGACATTGACATCGACTTGGCCATGGTTAAGCCTTATCCAACGCTCATCTAGTGGTGGGGTCTGTCTTCTTATTGTGAAGGGTATTGAGGGATGCCTGCAAGGGGTTCCGTGTGATTTCTTATGCATGCAGTATCAAATATATGATGTATGCATGTATGCAATAGAATTGATTGTATAGATATGCCAGATATGCCATGTCATGATTGCTGGCAGCCTGTTCGACGACCATCATCAAATTCTCAATCCGGATTCCGAAACGACCTTCCAAATACAGTCCAGGTTCATTGCTCACCTTGGCTAGTGGCGTGGGCTGGTCTCTCACGAGATGCCGAGATGCCTACGCCTACACTTCATACCAGCCGTGTTTGCAACCAAGAGTCTATCATTCCAGCCTAGTCAACATCTGCAAGAGCTAACTTTGCAGCAATAAAGCAACTTTTAACATATATATAACTCATATAACATAATATGTATGTATGTACGTATGTATTGAATTTCAATCACCCCATCAATTCATGAGCAAATAGCTCAAAATCCCAGCCTGCAATGAATCACGCTTTTCCTTGGAATATCTTTGCGTATGTGAACATCAAAGTACTGCATATACTGCAGCTGAAAACAGTAAGATACAGTAAGTGTATGAACTTGTCACATGCCTAAAATCATTGAAACAATACTGGCATAAAATTGACTCAACACGAGGGCAGTCCATCACAGCTTAGGATCCCATCTCTGACCGACATACGGCGGGAACTCGTGCACTGCCAATGCTGCCCCCACACCATGACCAGTGCCATGGCGGTAGTCATGTCCGGCCTGGTCTTCCAAGTTGATTTCGATGGTCATGATGGGACTAAAGACTCCCAACAAATTTCAACTTTTCAGAAGACGTGTGAAGCACATGAATATCTGCTGATAAAAAATGCTAAAGAGTCTATTACATGCTCAAGACTTGTATATAAACCATCCATGATCCATCCTTGAATAGAGGGACATAACGGGCACCACAACAGCACTCTCGCTGCAACGAGGATTTCATGGGAAATTCTGTCACCGAGCTTCTGCCCACAAGGGCTGTCTTGCCTCAGAAACGACTTCGGTCAAGATGGGGTCAAAAGCCTGTGACAATGTTTGAATCCAGTTGAAGCTCAGGCTAGTACAAAAGCATCCAAAACAAAGCAGGGCACGTCAGACGGGAAGATCGCAGTTGCCAAGCCTTTCAACACTTCAAGTCTTGAATGATGAGTATGTTCTGAATGTTCTGAATGGAGTCAATGCATGCTATTGAACATCTCACAGAAAGCACAGAACAGGCCAGAAGCGCCAATGTGCGCTTTCAGGACCCGCGTAAACAGCTGACCTCAGTCAGCAGAATTGGATTGTAGAATTCCCCGGGCTGCCTTTCACGGCATACTGCCCGAAACAAACGCTTGGGAACGCCTTGAACTTGTTCTACTGGCACAGTCATGTGCAGTCCAAATGTTGCTGAGCATACGTCAAGATACGTTCTTCAACTGTGGGTGCTGAACCGAAATGAAGCGTTCCTGAATGCATAGTTGCGAACGTAACTTGTTGAAAGCAAAAGAACAATACGGGACATTGCCAAACCCAAGCAAGAGTCTTCCACAGGCACAGCTCAGTCGCACCCCCTTTCACAATAAGTATAAACTATTATAAACTGTAAACCATGTAAATGCAAACTGCAGTACACTGTATGCAACTGGGGTGCGAGTGACATCTGTGGTACCGTCCACGTATTGCGCACCGGAATCCAGCAAAAGGAAGGAATCCAGGCCTTGGTTGACTTTGATTTCGACAGGAGGCCGCAGATTCTGACATCGCACATACAGCACCAGGGATCGTTCCAAGAGTCGCAGCGTTTGCAGCCTGTGCGCTCAAAAGGAAGAAAAAACGCACCGTTTAAAGATGTTTAAAGTTTGAAACAGGATGACTCAACAGGCCCATGGATTCATACTCTAGTTGCCGAATATTGCGCTTCAAAGCCACCTCGGCAACATAGTGTACAATGGCACCATTCTTCCCATAACCTGCTATAGTGTCGAAGGAGTTGTCCAAGTAGCCTTCGAGAAAGGAGATGAAATCAAGATATTCCCTTTTGCTGCATGTTTTCGATACATCATAATCTCATACAGACTGAGTAGCCGTATTGCTTGGCTCGGGCTGCTGTTACAATATCATCCACATGAATCTCGGTCCTCAAGAACAAGAAGCATGTCCACCATGATGACATGACGCGGCACACATATATGCTATTGCGGAATTCAGTGTGTGGTTTTTCTGCGGCTAGGCTTCAGAGTGTGGCCACTCTGCACCAAGGATTCCAAGTGTGCCAAGGCAATGCACATTGCAGCGCCATCTCGGCGATGTGCTGCAATCATTCCAGCTAATTCACTCGGATTTTTGCGAACCTGCACTTGCTATACTTGCCATACTTGCTATGGCCAGAGACATGTATTCTGGCCAAATTTGGGATATTTCGCCAGCCTGGATTTTTCTGAAACCACTGCATGTAGGGAATATTTGGGGGAGGATTCACCTAGTACTCTATATCGGTATACCCTCATTTTTGGGTGAGGTCACTGAGGTCGCGTGACCTCACACCTGTTTTTGAGTGAAGTGCCGGGCCTTCATCGAGGCGACTGGTGAAGCTTGAGTTTCCTGCAGCTCGGAGCTCATGACAAGCAAAGTGAACAAGCAAGTGATTTGCTTCGTGAAAGTCGGAACTAGCACTGCTATCATCGGCTATCGTAAAACCTACTGCAGCTTCAGTTGCTTTGGGCGTGGTTGCACCCATTGCGAGAAGAAGTCCATAGTTTGATCCTGGTACCAACGTGCGATTGTGAGATAGAGAGTCTCGCTTACATCCAACAACGCAACAGCAACTCTCTGGCGTTTCCAATGCTAAACAAGGTGCGTTGCGTGTCCATCCAAACCTTGGCACTGGCATACTGCCCCACAGCAGGCACTTCATGTCGGGAACAATGAGAAATTCAACAGATTGCTCTTGAGAAAGGGGTAAAACATTGTAAAACTTCAAGGATGGACGGGGAACTTTTGATCCACTCCGAACTTTTGCCTGCAGCGCATCTCTGAAATCATCGTAAGCATGCACTTCCACTTCTGCATCGCGCAAATGAGAAAGTACCTGAGAAGTACTGATCAAACCGACACATCTCGCTCTCTTTCAAATGAATCATGCTAGTCCTTTGTGTTGACCAACCCTGAATGGTGACCGCGAACGACACCATTAAGTCATGTTCCTCTGGTGTCAGCTTCCCGCGGTCCAGATATATATCAGCTTTGTGCAGCTCAACAGTCGCATAGGCCAAAACAACCTGAGAGTGTTGCTGTCGTGTTTCAGAGACCCTTCACTCACATGTTGATGCCAAGAACCACCAAACATGTATTGACTTCATCATTAATGTTCATGGCACTGGCGTACGATGAACATCACCTCCGCGGATGTTGAACAAATACCTTCACAAAGCTTTGCATGCAAGTTCCTATGAATGGATTGGTCCACCACTTTCGTACAATGCAGGCTCAAGACCCTAGGTAAGAAACAATGCACAATCAAATCGTAATGATCTACTCTATTCATACTGGCGAGGTGCGGTGTAGTGTAGTATGCATGTACAGGGAGAATAAAAAAGTACTATAACAACATCTATCAATTGTGGTGATAATAAAACTAGACAAGTTCTCAGGAATTACATGGAACTTTGCTGGGCATCACTTTGCACAGTCTGAGTGGCGAGACTTCATCCAGGGTAGTGACAGCCAGCATGTCAACCTCTTTTTTTGATAGTTCTTCTCTGATTTTGCTTAGCTTTTCTGCCACACTGGCTCCAGCGAGCTCCAATGGATGAACCCGAACTGCTGCTGAAGGAAAGGCTGGTCTCTCGGCCCAAATTTCATCTACCAAATTCTTCGTTAAAGCTCGCAGCTCTACGCCTGCTGCATCGAGCTTTGTCTGCAACTCTCTTGCCCATGTAGCTGGATGCACGCTTGGATCGATACCCACTGCAGCTCCCCTGTGCAAGTTGCAAGCAAGCCAATCGCTCAGCGAAGGTGTCGAAGGTAGCCCCGTCTTCATCAACTCCCAACTGCTACTGAGTTCAAGCGCAGCTTGCTGAAAATATCGTCCATCTGTCCATAGCAAGGCCTCAGAATCTGTGATGACAGCAGAACCCGCTGAGCCTGTGAAGCCTGTCAGGAACTTTCTTCTAGCAAAGCAATCTGGAGGAATTTCAGACAAATGAGGGTCATCTGTTGGGACAATGTAGGCCTGCAAGCCATGCTCCTTTAGAAGATCCCGAAAGGCTGCCAAAGATTGTTCCCGATCTCTCGCCACACGGGATTGCAGTTTAGACAACCCACGGCAATGAATGCGGCGCCGAAGAGAGGCTACAGTGAACGCGGTGCTCATCGCCAAACCAACTCGGAGACTCCTTGCACTTCTGCACCATCTGACCTGAATGGGTTGAAACCCAAGCGTCTTTGTAGGAGCAATTGCGGTAATAGCAGCAGGCCCTTGGCGCAACATCGCGGTCAACCAACTTGCTTACATTTGCCAGCAGGAGACTGCAGTCAAAGTGGTGACTGGTGGAAGGGCAGCAAAACTACTGACTACTGCAAACAAGGCCGTCATGCTCAAGGCTCACATTTTGAAACATGTTTGAACTGTTCATCTGCAAGATTTGATGTAGGTAGTTTTGTTGGGCTAAAATGAATATTATATTATATATATTTAGATATTTTTGCATGCCTATGCCGTATGCATACAAACATATTTCAGCTTCAGTTTGGGCCGAGCGTTCCCTGAGCCGTGACAGAAAGATCCCGTCTTAATCAGTCTGTGTGTGCAGTCGGTACTGGTCTGCTGAGCACCAGAATGGTGTTGGGTCTCATCACTTCTCATGTTTCTCTTCTTCAGTCTCTTCCAGCCGACAGTCTCAGCAACATTCAGCGGACACTTACTTTTAAGAAATGACAAGTCATATCAAATCAAACAAATTTCACCCCAAACCTACAAAATGTTCACTCCTTCCGAGCTTCATGCATGTTTACTGCTTACGATGCTTACTTATGAAATCTTCTCACCAAACTGTTCAGTCCTCCTCGAGTAGAGTCAGCCCATCAATGGAGGTGATACGTGCATGTTCTGAATTTCCTGCAACAGGGACTGTAGACGTCTGTAGATGTTGTATTGAATCGAGTCATCTGCACGTATGCAAGGACGCAGCAAAAACACAAAAGGCTTCGGCATCTTAAGGCGGGTGCACGCTTGTTCGAGAGAAAGTTGAGTGAAGTACGAGTCTACGTTGCTTGCATCGTTAAAGAGATCATGATAAGGAGACGTGCAATAATGTGGAATGGCCATGGAAGGTTTGCGTGCCTGCTGGCGTGAGCGTCGTTCTTTCTGGCGCTGCTCCTTCAAGGCCTGCGAACGAAAGAGCGTGTCGCTGTGGGCTTATCTGACGCGAATCAGCCTTCCTCTTTGAGGGGTCCCAACTAAAGATCCAACAGTGGAAGGATGCCAACCAGAAAACATTATAGAATGATGAAAGTGCTAATGAAGTAGTACACCCGTACACCCCCTCCAAATAAGAGAGCACAAAAGCAGAAACGAAGAATCATCTTCCAAACACAACTTCCTGATAGATGTATGTATATAAATATATATATATATATAGAGAGAGAGAGAGAGAGAGAAAGAGATGCTGCGTTAGTTGGTGGGAAGGGTGGGAAGGGTGGGAAGGTAAGCTTCCCACCATTCTGGTTCTCCGTGCGTCAAGTTCAGCTTGACGTCTGACCTTGGAATTGGCTAAAGCAACACATGTGTCTGACACGAGCTCCATAACTCATCCGCACTCAACTCCAAAGTCCACTCTCAGCTCAAAGCAGTCTCGTGCTTGACGAGTTCAACGCATCCCAGAATAACGCACTTCATGCCTCCACAAATGAATCAAGTCTGAGCAGAACATCTCAGAACTTCGATCTCAGACTGTTCGATCACATGCGAGAAATACAATTTTTACAGAGCAAGACTCAAAAAATTCAGGGGCTCAAGCTTTCAAAAATTCCAAAGTTCAGGAGACAACCGCAAAGCGTAGCCGCATAGGTCGCCCAAATCTCAAAGGACAACGGGAAGGTGGAAGGCAAGTGAATTCTGGTGATCTGCAGTGAAATTCTAACAATTCTAACCTGATGCAAAGAAAATGACTGTAGAGTTGGCGCAGTCATACAAGGCCCTGACACTGCTGCTTGCCATATATACCCCATAGAATCCGATGATCGAGATGCTGTAAACAAAAATCCAGAACCTGAGGTCTCTTGATTTGCTACATGTGTTGCTGGAAAATAGGCAACTCAACCAAAATTGCTGAGCTCCAGGCACAAAAAGATAGACAGTCCACACGCTGACCTGCAAATGCAAGGTATAAAGGCGTGGTTTTGCTGCAACTGCATCTTTGGACAAACATATGCAGCATACATCATACCTACAAAAGCAACGAAAAGCTTCTGAGATGAGTTCAGCCATGCTGGGCTTACCGGGCCTTCACCACAAATTCAGGCACTGGCTTTGGACCTCTCTCCTGTGGCACGTACTCCCTGATGATGGGAGGTAAGGCCTCACAAGTGAAACAGCAATCACAAAAGAAGCAACACAAAGTTGCTTACTATCGGTGACAAATCCCAAATACGCCACAGTCATAGTCAAGGAATATCAACAAGATGAGGTTCCAACTGCAAATGCCATTGTGTCACTCATCGGAGGCGCCTAACAAAATCTAATAAAAACAGTGCCAAGATAATAGCCTGGACTGAAACAGACCGCCGGTAGCTCTTGCACTCCAAAAGGCTCTAAGACAGACCAGGGATTGTCGTTGTTGCTTCATGTCCGTCGCAAGGTGTTTAGGCTACAAAGGATGTGTCAAGGG
>DF243210.1:2749-42994 GCA_000507305.1 Breviolum minutum Mf 1.05b.01 | reverse complement strand
CTCTTGCGCGGCCCTGCATTTTTGATGCTCTCAAAAACCTATCTCCCCCAAAGATGTGATTGAAAGGACGGGGTTTTTTCAAATCCCTACATATCTTTACCAGTAGTACCGCACGACGCGGTGGGGGAAGTTTAAGAATAGGAAACCTATAGGGGAGATTGGTTGTTGTGAATCACGAACGTCAGATCAAAAACACTGACAAACTGTCCTGACTAATTGATTAACTGACGAACTGACTAATTACTGACTGACTGACTGACTGACTGACTGACTGACTGACTGACTACTTGACTAACTGATTGAGTGACTAATTAGCTATTTGACTAACAGACTAACTGACTAACTAGGTATCTGTCTAACTGACAAACTAGTTAACTGACTAACTGACTAACTAATTGGCTAACTGATTGATTAACTGACTGCTTGATTAATCGACTTATTGGGCATCAATCTATCTATCTCTGCTGCCGAACACCTTTTCCACATCGGAAGGTCCAAAAGTGTGCCAAAACGCAGGTGCTTTGCGAATTTTGACTTGCAAATGCGCTTCGCGCGTTAGCGGCGTGCCATTTTTATTCATCAGCCTGGATCTTCCAACTCCAGGTTATTCTTCGTGAAGTTAGGAGTTCGCTGGGTTTTAAAAAAACAACTATGATCTGACGTAAAACGCCTAAGTTCACTAAAACGCTGGGAAAATCTGTGTTTTCTTTTGTTAACATGAAATCATGTCTCAAATGACATGGAAAGGTAAGAACCCTTGTATGTAGAGTGTGGGCTGGGCAAAGTCACCAAAGTAGCCATTCCTCAGCTGTGCAGCTCAAAGACTGATTGGTTCGCCACATGCGGCCACCAAAATGTGAAAGACAGAAACTGGGATACGCATCTAGGTTTTGTGGGACCAGGGGGATGCATTCATAGATGTCTTTAAGATCCTTTAATTACCTATAGGGAAATTCAAATGATATGATACCATACACACATCTATATAAGGGCCTTCAAGCCACCCTCTGATCCAAAATTCTGGAGACTTTCCTTTCTTCGTCAAGTGCTGAAATGCAAGGAAGCTTTGACGTGGAAGTACGGCGAGGGATCTTGCGGATGGTTTCCAGGCTGCACATGTAAAAGGGGGGCGTATCAGTTAATCCGGCCACACCATCAATAACATAGTCCATACGATATCATCATCACCATCATCATCATCATCAGCATCAGCATCATCATCATCATCATGATCATCATCATCACCATCAAAGAAAAGTGGTATGCTACCAATCCCGTTTTGGAGCCAATTTCTTCATCATGATCATCACCACAATCTATCATTTCCATCAGAACTTGTGACTTCAAGAAACGAGGCAAGGCTTTGTGAACCCATGTTTTTAGCCCCAATTGAGATTTGATCCATGTAACTTCAACTCATCTCCACCACCGCCACACCACCACTACCAACCAAAACAAACACGTGCAGATAACCAAATCAGGTTGAGTCGCTACACCCTCTTCAAGAAGTTCGAGGCTATTGGACTATAGGTGCATTTGTCCCGCCGCCACCGCCTGTGAAGCTGTGCTGGGTTGATGGGTATTGATGTTGCAGCAGTGGGGAAAGTTAAGCTGGAACTTGTGAAACATATATGTTTATATAATGGCTCATGATGAGCTCATTCGGCCGCATTCAGCTCGGCTCAATTGCGATTTGGCCCATTAAGTTTCCTTTCTATAGCTTTTCATGACGACTGACTTGGCTAGGGCATGGGAAAGGACATAGAAGTCAGAGCAAAGGCTAGGCAGTTGGAAGCTGTTCCTTGGACGAGTATGGGCTTGGTTCTAGTCAGTATGTGTTATATTTTTTCTAGACTTCCAACTGGGTGTTTTGGAGGTTTCAATATTTCTACAGGAACCGCCAGTTACTTCTTCCCATCCCCAAGACTACTGCACCATTGATCTTTCAGGTTTGGACCAACGGCAAGATCATCACACGTGAATCCCTTTGCCAAAACGAGAGAGCCTTGATCCACGCGATAAACTTCCTCGGCAGCTGGGTGGGGGTTGACGTGGTGTACTTGCATCTTCAGTCCCTTTATCAATTCATGAAGATCCCCATCGATAGTATCATGGTTGCAACCATGGATGTGCATCAGTTTAAAGCTGTTTTGAACTAGCCGAATCTTATATCTATAAAGCTGCAAAATGAAAGACGTTATACATGATATATATAATAATATATGCATGATCGATAGCTTATATAATCGGGTTGGTCCTAAATTCTTCCATGCATGCATATTCTTCCCACATATAAAGTCTTTTGGGGCATCTAAGGTTCTATGGTCCATATGCAGGGGTGGTATCTTCGGCGGTGCATGTCTGTTTACAACGACATAGTTCGTCGCCCTCACCTACCACGTGAACATCCCATTAGGAGGATAATGGCGGACACCGGCGTTGACATGACTCTTTATGGTAGTGGTTCCGGGGAAACTTGGAGGAAGAAGTAGAAGAGTGGATAGAAGACAGACCAGAAGGAAAGACCGAATTAGAATCAGAAGAAGCAGAAGAATCAGCAGAAGAAGAAGCAAAAGTGACTGATGATGAATGTTCCTAGCACGCAATGTAATATCAAATCGCACCAGAACAAGAACTTGCATATTTCAATTTTCGATCCTTAAGAACATGTATAAATAACGTTTGATATCTGAGGTGTGGAACCTGCAGTGGAAGCTGACCCTCCGGCACATGAGTCCATTTTGTCCCCATCCAATGGTTCTGGATCTTCCAAAGATGTTTTTTGGCCAAATGATATGTCGACATATGTTGATCATTTTCATGAGCCACACCCTTCCACACTCCCAGGGACCAATCCTTTCCATGGCCAAAAAAATTTAAGGCTCTGGATGCTGATGGCCACAAGAAGGTTGTTGAGGATGAGTTGGCGACGCCTCCTCCTCGAGGCACACCGACAGGAAGGATACCGTACTCCAATCTAAGCCAAACAAAAAAAGGTAGCATTAATGACACAGAAATCCATAATAAACTGATGACATTGCTACCCCCTGACTAGGTGACAAGGCTCTGATTCCCACACCAGAGAAGGTCATAAACGGAACTGGAGCTGCAAGATTGGAAAAGTTGAAGAAACTCCAGGATGCGATTAGCTATCTTGTGAAGTTGAAGAGTCTACAAAGCATGAAGTTGCGAGCTGAAAAAATTCAGGCATGTGACTGGACTAGGTTATTTAAGATTTTTTTGGCCCGAATCAACTGGATCAAACGTTATATTCAAGTCTTTTGACGAAACAGTATGTATGATATGCGCAAATTCGGATCAGCTTAGGTGATGACAACGTTGAAACACAGCCGATGTTTCCTGGGGTGTCAACCTCACCAGTGATTGGGCAAGCGTGGGAGGATGCAGATAAGGCAGACCTTGAGGAAGCAAAGGCAAAGGCAGAAACGGCCAAACATGAATACTTCAATGCTGTTCCGAAGGATGAGGAGAAACAAGATGAGAAAGGAGCAGAAACAAAGGAACAAACAACCCCAGTAGAAACAGCAAAGGTTGTCGATCGCAAGGAGAAGGAAGCAACACCCTTGACAGTGCATAGCGATGCTTGGGCTTCCCAGAAAGAACTGAAGGGGAAAAAACGCAGACAAACAAAGCTAGAGCTGAATGACAAATCTGCAGAAAACACAAACTTAAACACAGAGACAGTGGAGCAGCCAGAGTCGTTTGGGAAAACTCGTTTTATCAGCCCAGAAGTGCAATGCCCACCCAAAAAGCGAGGTCGCAACCCAACAAACAAGGATGAGTTGCCAAAGGGATCTAAGGTCACCAAGGGCAAAAGAGGTAGATCAGTCAAGCCAAAGGAAAAGGAGGAGGAAGATGCCAAACCAAAGAGAAGGGCTAAGATTGCAAAAGCTTCGGTAGAGCAAGTAGAGGAATATGAACCTCCTTTCAAAAGGCTGCGCAAGTACCTTTTGGGTAAGAAGGGGGAAGCTGCCTTGAAACAGGCGGCTAAGGATGCTGCAGCAAAAGATCTTAAGACAAACAAAGGCAAAAAACAGCCAAGACAAACAAAGGCAATGATAAGAAGACTGGCAAGGAGAACAAGCACAAGGGCAAAACAGATGACGAGGCAAAGAGTGAAAAGAAGGCATCATACAGCCGCAAGTCAGCAGCCTACCACAGAGCATACAAAGCATGTTCGGGGTCAGAAGAGGAGAAACGTGAAGCTGCTAGGAAGGTACTCTAGCTGCATATGATTGAATCATACACGTACATGTGCAGTCATTGAGTTGAAAAGATGTTATGCATGTATTTCACCAAACAGTACATATGTACACTTTCATGGCTGGCCCAATACGGATCTAAGGCATATGCTGCTACGCAATGAGGGGCAATTACTTTTATCAAAATTGGGGTTTCCAAGCTGGAATGATGAGTCAAGGTGAAAGGACCGGGGCATTGCTGGTAGTTAGCTTGGTCACATCCGCTTGTCCAGGGCCGTAGCCGTGTTTCTGAGTCAACACGGAGTGGCTTGACAAGTGTTGTTTGCTTTGGGTTTGGATGGTGGGTTAGACTTAGATCGCAATCAACCTGGTGCCATGTGAAAAAAAAACGGCTTATAAGTGGAGAGTTAATTGAAAATTTTCAACAAATAATATATGAAACAAATTGATGATCTATTCAAAGAATTGTGTACTACATGCAAGTATGCAGTACTGACTAGAAATGGGCCATACTAAAGATAGTCCCCACGCAGGCGCTAATGCCACGATTTGAGAAGTTCGCTACCCGAGCTGCTTCTTCAAGTGAAACTGGCACATTACACTGGGGTGTGGTTGGGTTCAGGGCTGGATCATCAAAATTTCGACTTGGTCAAACCCACAACAAACCTCACCTGTTTGGCTAGTTCTTTGTTGAAACATGTGGAGAGAAACAGTCCGTCTATATCCAAGATTTTCCGTTATTATATATATATATATACGTGGTTTTCCCGGGTCCTGTGAAATCATAGCTCTCTATCTACCATCTGTAGCTGCGTGGATCGGAGACTCCTTGGAAGTGTGGCAGCCATGGTGTAGCTGCGTGGATCGGAGACTCCTTGGAAGTGTGGCAGCCATGGGAGTGATGAGGAAGGAGAGTGTGATTCTGAACCTTGCCCAGCTAGGTGCCCCCAAAGCGCCGGCCTTTGTTCTCGTTGAATCACCATATGATATGCAAAAACGGTTCCCCAAGGATCCTGCCTGTGGTTACTATTCTGATTAAGGCACTTCTTGGGATTATCCTTCTTCTGAGCTGGACGGAGGGGGTCAACATCAATGATATGCAGTTCACAATGGTGGAATACTTCTCCGGGAAGGGGAATGTGTCCCAGATGTTCAAGAGGAGCCCAGATCACAAAGTGGCCATTTCGACTCAAAAAGCATGGACATGAATTCCTCAGCGGGGTTTGCGTTCCTTACCTTAATGTGATACTTGCATTCTGCAACACTAGTGATTTGTATTAACCCCCACAATCAACAGTTATCCAAGGTTGGCTCTTCTACTGGCATTGCAAAGTTCACCGGGTGCCTTGCACCTACTTGCTCCAGTTTGTTCCTCGTGGACAAGAATATCTAGGGGTACTTCGTGGAGAACCTGTGTGAACGTCTTTGGTAACCCACATGCTATGTTTGTTCAAATTGGATCCCTCATGATGTCAAGGTTGAGACCTGGGTTTATACACGTATAAGAGTCCTAGGAAAGCTGGAAGGAAACCGAATCATCGTTTGATGTTTGCGCAGGGTGACGCTGATCATGTTGGTCAGCATTGCTGTACACGCCATATTCCTTTGTGAACAACCAGCTGGATCCGATGATGTGTTCCCGAATCACCCAAGATTCTCTTGGCTATGCAACCGTGTAGCAGTTGCAACTTTCCTTACTTAATTATATCTCCACGTGTTTTGTTTTCCATTTAATTAAATATAAATATGCCCATTCAGTTTTGTTTCACCAAGGTATTCCGGAACAGCTTGTGGGTGATGCATTATGGATCAAAGTCTCCAAAGAGAACCACAGTATGGAGTGTCAGACAGCTTCTAGTTGGAAGACTTGCCCTTTCCTCAGACTATTTCATTTTCAACCCCCATATCTCTGAACCAAGCTTTTGCCGAGGACTAGGGGCCTTTGAAGAAGCAGGACAGCGACAAGAAAACCTCTGTTACAACGACACGCAGGATGCTTAGGTCTTCATGGCGCTGGTTTGGTGTTGTCTGATGGGGATTGGAATTGGGTAGCCTAGGCAAATACCAAAAGAAAGATGGTACCACAGGCTTCTGTGGCTCTAGACAATTGAAAGGAACGCAGTCAAAAGCTTAGGTTTTGATAGCTACCTAATTCATCGTGATCAAATGTTTGGCATGAGTCAATCATCTTAATTTCAAATTGTCAAACTAAGGGAGTATCCGAAAGGACTGGGAAAGGCCTTGGTGAATCTTTGGCGTGAGGGGAAAATGTTTGAATCTGCAACGCCCTGCCTCAGGCAAAAGTACATGTTTGAGGTTTGTTCAGAGCTGAAGCTATTTAATTCCCTCCCACTAAATGATGTCTGGGGTGACGCCAAGTTGATCGATTGCTATATGTACTTGTGGGGCAACAAGAATTTGCACATCCCGGCCGAGTGGCTTGAGACTATGAAATCCTTTACGTCAGACTTGGGGAAAGCACCTAGGTTCGTACAGTTTTTGTAGTGGTGAGCTGTTTGTTAGCACCTCTTCATCCCTTATAATATGTTTTACATTCCTGCCCCATATCAAGGTAGATGATCCTGATCCTTTTGGCCTGGCTGATATCTAAGCTATGTGCCTTGGCTGGGGCAGGTTGTGCTTCTGGGTCCTGCTAAGCTTCCCCCAACGATTACTTTAGTTGTTGGCCTAAGGTGCTGGATCTTGAACCAAATTGGTCTGAAGGGGCCTACTTTAATTATGCGTAGTGGAAGCGCCTGCTTTGGCGCAAATTTGCGTTTGGAGGTGCTGGTTCATTTGCAATTTACACATGGCACATATGAAGGTAATAAATCGAGTTGTTTCAAAAAAAAAACTACCAACTTTACCCGCAAAACACCAGCAAAACTCCCGCAAAAACCGGCAAATCCAGAAAAGATGTTTTTTCATTTTTCAATATGTGCCGTGTGACTGCTCAAACATGACGTCAATTGTCAAAAGGAATCGGAGCCATAGCCGAATTTGTGATTTTTACTTTTGCATGGCTTGTGAGTGAAGCTTACCAAAATCATATATGTACAATGCCACTTCAAAGGCTCAGGTAAGGTTTACTGATTAGTATAGTTGCCCCATATAGTTCGGAACATGTCGACCCCGAGTTTGCCAAAAACCCGGGAAACTCTCAACGAGGGGTTGGGGGTTGCGGGGCAAATGGGAACGGGCCCTGTTGCCTCTGAAGCATCCATCGATGAGCAGATCCGTGTGCCTTGGCTTTGGTGAACATGTCGGTTGATGTCAAGCCTATGTAACGTTGGAAATTAAGATTCCTTTTGGTTATCTTGTACGGTTGCCCTCTAATTGGTTTTTAAGGTTGCAATGGCACAAGTGGAGTCTCTTCAGAGAGATCTTGGGCTAGTGGCAATGGGGTCACCTGGTCAAGGAGCCCGTGACTTGGTGTATAAATATATATATTTATAATAGATCATAACGGTCTCAAAACTGAAGACTGTTCAACATTGAACTCATATGACTATAAGTATCCATTTGGAACATCCCTAACCTAAGGTGAATTGTTTCAACAACCAGTCTTGGGTCAATCTTTGATGGCACCTGGTATCCCCCCAGCCTTGGCACAACAACATGATTCTTGGATCAGTCCAGATGCAGTTGAACGCCGTGCCAAGTACCAGCGCAAAGCACTCGGACAAGTTCCTGAGACTGCCAGCTTCAGTGGGGAGACTCTTCCTGAAGAAACACCACCTTCTGAAGGAATTGTTCCACCTCCTACTGAAAATGAACCAGTTAAGGAAGCTGAAACACCAGCGCCCCCAACACCCCGTGTCACACCAGTTGAACCGGCACCATCAGCCCGAACAGTTGCACCAGTTTGCAAGAAAGAATCGGTTGATCAAAATGGGATGTACTGGAAGCCCCTTTTCCTACATATTAACATGTTTGGGTGTGTTTGGGTAATGAATGCCTTTGGAACCAACAATCGTATCACCGGTGCTTAAACCATTCCTGAAAATGCCCAGGATGAAGCGATACTTTACTCCCAGGGCTGATGGAAGTACTGCAGCTAGCAAGGAGGCTTTGGTCATGTTCCAAAACAAGGACAAACGCAACATGGCGGCAAAGCACTAGTACCTGCATACATCAAGTATGTTCAAGTTCTTTAGGAAAGCTGATGTCCATGAGTAATTCATCTTTATTAACACATCTCTAAGGCAATCAGCTCGCTGAGATCCTCGAAAAAGAAGGTTCTTTCGAGGCAATGGAGGTCAAAGTCAAGCAGATTATCTCGGATGAAGAAACTAATAGTGTCCAAGGAGGTTGGCACAATGAGGTTAGCTTGAAGGCCATTCATTGGACATGAGTGCTATCCTTAGACATGGATATATCAACCGATCTTGTACTTAGTAACCCGCGTGTTAATTCACCAACCCACACCCTATATGTAAGATGCAGCACGCTGCCTCCTAAGGAACATGATCAAGCGTTCCAAGGAGTGGGCAAAGGCCCGTGGACTTGTTCGCGAGAATGAGGTGCATGGTGAGGAAGAATGGAGGATCCCCACTGACTCCAACTTCAGCTTTACCAGTACTAAGAAACGAGAAGCCGAAGGTTCCGGCTCTATGGAAGTTGATGATCCACATAGGACCCTGATGAATTTTGTGGACTTATCAGCGGAGTAAACTATACTGCCACTAGGCTACTGTAGAAATTCGATGGTACGTGTTTCCCATAAAGGCCTCCTTCAATCTCCTTTCCCTCCTTCACCCTAAGGCAAGGTGCAGCCACTGGGACAGCCAGTCAGGTGGCTGCTGCCCATGCAAAGGTTCAAAGGTTGGCGATGGTTCAACAAAATCCAGATCCTTTCAGTTTCCTGTGTGCAATTTGATGGGCTTTAGACTCTAGACTCCCCATACCTCCCTTTCACAATATGTTCCTTACTCATAGTTACTTGAACGCCTGTGAATTTCTGATTTCAAAACCCAAAATCTTGAGGCTACATCACCAACTACATCGACCAAATGGGTAAAAAGCTGGATAAGGTTGATGAACTTGAGGACCTTTTGGAGTGATCCATTTTACAACACCCCTTCCACTTAAGGTTTTCTTTTCATCCCACCATGCAGGAAAAGTTGCAGACAGCTGGGACACCGAGGGCCGATGAGATTCTTGTTGGCAGCCTGCTTTACAAAATCATCCTATAATAAAAAAATATATAAATATATATCTTGAACTAAGTCCTATTCAACAACATGTGGCACTTACTGTGCTTCTTGAGGGTTGCAGGGAACGGGATATATGAATATAAATACCATGGGTTTGAAGAAGATAGTTGTAAGAAACTGACCACTTCTACTCATATTGATACAACCCATATTCTCGCCATCCGCTACTGCCCAAGGATGGTGAAACAAGTGAAAAGCCAGAAGGATGCCTACAAGTCTGTCTGTGAGGATCTTCTGAAATTCCAAGAGACGGCTTGCAATGTTAATGTGCCAAGTGATGCTTGACATTGAAACTGCATATTTGTTTTCACGTATATGTATGACCTGTTTTTTCTACAATGCTTCCAGACCAAAAGGAAGAACAGAAAGAAGAGCTCAAACAGCTCTTTGTCCGATGCACAAAAAGGGCACTGAAGATGCCAACGGCAGAGGCAAAGGCGAAGTCTGCAGCAGCCAAGTCTGCAGCACTGCGGCAGCTAAGTCTGCTCCAGTGAAGCCTGCCAATGCTGGTGAGACTGATGATAAGGATACCACGAAAAAAACGTTCAAAGGGCAAGTCCACTGTTGCAGCAGAAGAGGATCCGAAAACCGAGCCACCAAAGGGCAAAAAGTTCAAAAAGACCAAGAAGTAGTTTTGATTTGATCGGTATTTTGATTGAAATGTCTCAATCAATTTTGTTTTGGCCCATAACGCGTGCTTGCCATAGAGGTGTTAGTGTTTCTTAACACTGCACTTGGGCTTGCTGGCAAACCTTCCAAAACTGGGGCGTGGTGAAATCTGGTGAAAAATACGCTGAGTGCTCAGGGGTTTATACTGCCAAACCCGGGCCATCATTTGAAGATCTACCTTTATAAGATCAATCAGCTTGAAACATGTTGAAACAATGTATCGTTCCTTTAAATAGAATTTTCAGATTCTCACATAGGGGCGCCATAAGGCATGTGAGATCAATCCGGCAGCCAGGTGATTATGTACGAGCTCGCCTCAGTACACTCACAGGAGGACTGCTATCCGTTTTTTTTGGAGGGCGTGTACTTCTCAATATGCGGAATGATGCCAAAAATTTCATCCCGGGCCCAGGATAAAAATAGCACCGAGTACGGCAGGAGATCCAAAACAAAGGGAATATCTCGAACAAGATGATCAAGACGCTATGGAAATTTTGGAAGACTACTTCGCTGGGGTAACTTGGACATATAGTACGATACCATTCAAAGGGATTCCACGATCTCTACTTAAAAGTCTTTGCCCTTATCTTTTGAGTCACCCTGTCACCATTAGATCGAGTATCTACATGCAGTATAGTAATTGCGTAGATCAACTAAGGCAGAATCTGCAAAGCGAACAGTCCGAATAGCTCAAATGGCTGTGGGGCCAAAAGGTTCTACTTATAGAAGAAACTTGGCCATGATACTATAGTTTAGCATTGTGATCCATGCATATGATTTCTCTATAGCATGATATCCCGGGTTTCGCAAAAGAGCTGGTGACTTGTTGCTTCGAGTTGCATCTGCTGGCAAGAGTCGATCCAACGTTGCACGTAACCTTCGGCGTTGCATTCACAAAGCAGGGGTAACAGTTCCAGTTGAAATTGTGGTGGTACCAACCACGATTCAAATTAGAAAACCCAAGGTCAATGCGAAGCTGCATGGGTTATCAATTTGGCTGAATCGTATCCAGAAATCATATTTGGAGGATTTCGCTTCGAGCAGGAATTGGAGTGGAAGCAACTCTTTTCATGGTTCTGGGCCCAATTCCGTATGATAGATGGCTCTCACCCAGTCTACCATGAGCTCAGTGAGAATGACAGGAAGTCTTCCATACCCATTATGATACATGGCGATGAAGGCCGAGGTCTTCGATATTTCATGATTGAAAGCTTTCACTTTGTGATTTCTCACCTGGGACCTTACATAACCAACACATCTGGGTAACTTGGTTTTGCTTTAGGGCTTTATATAGTTTATATGATCGATCTGAATGGTTTGGGAAAATCATCCATTCCATCTTCACCCCTCTTGGAACTGAGGCATTCGTTTACCTCCAGGTTTTTATATACATGCATATCTTCCAGATTGTTCGATGGTGAAAAAGACCCTGCAAGATCTTAACACTGAATGGGCAAAGCAGCTTCGCACACTCTTCTAGGAAGGAGTCAAGGCGGTTTACTTAGTATACGTACATGTTGTTCTAAAACCAACCTTTTCACCACCAACCTAACCTGCAACCACGAACCCCTTTGCTTGGAGGTGGGCAACAACACAGTGCGCTTGATCTGGATAGCAACGAAGGGAGACTGGCCATTTCTCCGCAAGGCACCTTGGCTGAATGCATTCTCTGGGTTTGGGGTGTGAGTGTTGGGTTGGAATGGAATTAAGGCACGTCGACTATTGAGTGGCTTCAGCTGTCACAGAGTTTGCCACTTGTGCTCCGGTGAGGAGCCAACACTTGGAACACGCATGTTTAGGTAGATTGACACTTCCAATTTCCAACCTCTTCCATTAACTTCCAGTGGAATATTATAAATATATATGTGATGACTTTTGATTCTCCTTTCCTGGCAGGAGTGGTGGAGACTTGATCCTGATGCTCCTTGGAAGGTGGCAGGAAAACCTGGTCCATCTCCTTTCAAAGATGGCACGTGATAGTCCATACTTTCCACATTGGATTTGGGGCTGACATGGCTGCAAGCCTGGTGGTATGGCTATGCAAACTTAAATGGTTTGGTGGGGATGGCTTTGTGTCCTTTGATGAAAGGCTCAGTGCCGCTTACTCTCATTTTCGGGAATTCTGCCATACAACTAAAAGATTCACTGCTTGTGATCATTGGTCACCGAAAAAGTTTAGCATGGCTTCGATACTAGGCTGATTTCTGTTGATAACATTTTGTTCCAAAATTGTACTATTCATGCAGTGATTTTTTACCGCTAAGATATCCATTTATAAGCAGCATCTTCCCTCATCCCTGGCATCTAAGGAACAATGACTTCCCTACCAGCATTGCTGGGAAAGGTCACGATACTGCAGTTGTTTGCAAGTGGCTTGAATCAGTCTTTGTTGGGGTTGATACTTGGCACCCATCCCATCAAAAAAACCTTAGGCAGCTCAGTATCGTTGACATCGCTAGCTTTCAGCCCACAACCTCATTTGAACAGCTCAGGATTGCAATAGCGAACTCTTGAAAATCATCAGATACACCATTTGCCGTGTCAATGTGGGCTTTGGCATTCTTTATGATCATGGAATCTTCATTCCCCGTTCAGCTGGTATCCGAGCCCAACAAGCTGGATTTGATGTTTGTGTCATTTGACTTTATTAATTCGGTTTGCCTCGACATGTTGTTCTCACATGTTCTCACTACATGGGGGTCCTCATTTAAAAATGTTCAATGCCAGTAAGCCACCCAAAAAAAAAGGGGTTTATCACCACAGACTACCCAAGGTTGGATACAGCCAGCTGGCACAACTTGCCCACAATGAAGGGAAGAAGCTTTTCAAACTTAGGCCAAAGTGCCACATGTGGCACGAAATCTTTGAAGCTATAGATGTCACACAACCGTTTTCTCTAAGTCCAATTGCTACGTGTTGTTGGACAGACGAAGACTATATAGGCCGAGTGGCCCGCATAGCTCGGGCAGGGCATGGGTCAACAGTATCCATCACTTGTATGCGAAAGTGTTGGGGCCTTTACCAAAGCCAGTTTCTGAAAACTCTGAAATGCAAACGAGGGGCGAAAAGGAAGATAGTGCTGGCTGTCAAGGAAGAAGATGTCTTTGGTGCACTTGTTGGCGAATGGGATTGATTGTGTGGAACAAACGTTGGCTTTTTGGGGGAAACGCTGAAAACACCCAAAACCACTTAAAAGCGGAAACCACTTGAAATTTCCAGGATTTGGATCCTCCAGGAGACCTTCGAAAAATGGCCCCGAACCCCTCAGTTTTTTGACATTTTGACTTGCAAATGCGCTTCGCGCCACAGCGGCGTGCCATTTTTCATTTCTCTGCTGAACAGCTACCTCCGCACCCGCCGCTTTAGCGAGCCTACTTTTCGAACATCAGGAACCACTGACCACGATTCATTGAAAAAACACAGCGATTCGCGACTTTCCTAACATTTCGCGCCTATGTATCTTCTTTCTTCTGACTTTCTCACACCTGTGCCTGTGACTTCTTTCTTCTGACTTGACTTCTCTACTCTGTTTTTCAACTGTCCATATTGTCGGAAGTTAGACTTAGAAACTTCCTTCGACAATCCAAATCTGTAGGGCTCCGTGGCAACTGTTGAATCTTCAGCGCCCACTCCTGGTCTTTGAAATTGATACCAACAACACATCCTTGATGACAGGAGATTTCGTTACGCCACCCGCAGTGATCTCCTGGCCGTTGGGAAGCTTTCAACTGACTGACAGCATGAAAAGCCGATTTGGTCAAAGCACAGAGCATTCCGGGTGTGACCGCTACCGTGGAGGCCATCAAGGGTCAATAAGGATCACAGGAGCATCACAATCGAAGGGGAATAGTAATCCATCAATATCCAATCCACAGCCTAACATGACATGAATCCACTCCCACTCTGCATGAAGGATGGCTAGCACCCAGTGGTACACAAAGCGACCCTTGCGTCCTGTGAACTTGAAGTTTTCATCAGAATCAGCATACAAAGTGTTCAGCAATCTCTTCACAGACTCTTTCTCTAGTTCACCTCAGAATGGCTTTGTTCCACGGACTCAAAACTGCGGCCTCTGCCAGATTTAGATCTTTCTGTGACGGAACACTACCCCCCAGGAAGTCCACAGACCAAACTTTCCCCCTTCCATAGGGTATCCTTCACACGGATCACCCTAAAGACCGGTCTTTGTTTGGTCGTGGACTTCCAGGGCCAAAAAAAACGAATCTCAGCACACAGTTGGCAGCTTTGCAATTGTCCATAACATGACTCTAACGTGAGGATATCCTGAATCAGAGTTGTCTTCAGGTTTCATGTCAGATTTGCAAGGTGTATTGCAGCCTGGCCACGGGTACACCGTCCGTGCTCCTCTTTGTCCTCTTGCTCCTCGTTTCATGCACGGTTTCGATGAACTTGGGGATGCTACGGGAAACCGGTCGTCCGGTCGATGTGCACCTTACTCGTGGCCCTGAGGGGGAACGACGAGCATACACAATGCTTGTAGTCTTTGGCTTGCAGGTAACATCTTGCCTTTTGCATTCTTCAGAGTCTAGCTCATTCAATTCGCATCAACCTAGAACTCACCAAGTGAGCCATGAGGAAAAGCCTCATTGCATTCCATTTTACTGGTTAGTTCACAGGGGTCCGGATACTCAATGGCCTATTCAAAATCCCCATACAACTCGGCAGCATAATCTCCTATCAAGCCCAAACAATCAAGGAGTTTTCATTGCTCAAATGTGATCCTGCTATCTTCAAAATACCGCAAAGCGGAGTGCGGGTCACTGAAATTGGACTGGACGGTAAGTCTCAGTAAGTCTTGGTAAGGTGGACCCGTCAATCCAAAGATTTTCACATACTTGTATCCATTTCACGGAATGCAGATTTGTAAAAGTCTTGGCATGACTTTGACTAAAACGACCGTGTGAGGTTTGCTTCTAAAACGCAACGGAATAATTATACAAGACTTGTGAAAGCCAACATGAAACACCAGCCACAATCACATGTAAAGTCACAATCAAAATGAACCCCAGACGCATTTTATGTGGTATACGCAACGATTTCTCCAGGGTTGGTGGTGGACTGAGGAGGGGGGGGTGTATATTAACAAGGAACGGAGAGGGGGGTGGGGTCGGCATGTAACAACATTCTTGGAACTTGCACATCTTGCAGTTCCTGTCTCAAGCAGAGTGAGCCACAAAGCCATTGTTGTCTTACTGAAATGGACGTGTTTAGCATATTAATGAATATGGGAGTCCCTCATCTTCAGACACACCCAAATAACACCGGTGCATGTGAAATGTGACACTTTCCTGGCGTTCTGAAGCGACCCCCTTCCCTCATGCAATACCTGTGCCTTGAACCTCAAAACAATACAGACCATCTTGCACGGTTTTTCCAGGTTTTTGACCTTCTCATAGCATCTCATCTCTCATTTGAAGATTATACATGATTATACTACTGGGAGGAGGACGAGGCCAGTTGTGAAGTTTTTCTGCAGCAGCATCTGTTCCAAACCATGTCACTATTCCCAAACCATTGTACGTGATGACTGAATATACACTGGGTGGAATTATGAATGATTCAGAAGACAAGCTCAAAAAAAACCTACCGCAGAAATTTGAATCTGGAAATCCTAATTCCATTCGGTACGCATGAAAAGCTACCAAAATCTTGTAAATGCCATGATTTCAGCTCTAGCAAATTTGCATCCACCAATGTGGATTGCAAAAAAGTACTACAAGGGTTGCAAGTTCTGAGAAACCCTCCAAAATAAAGGAGGCGCAAAACTAACGCCGAAGGTGCCTTGTTGGAGGACCGCTTTTCGTCCTCGTCGTCCGCGTTGCCCTCTTCGACTTGGCTTTCTGCTCCTCGTCAGGATCAGAATTTGGGCATCTTGAGTTGCAAACTGCGGGAAGAAGATTGGGGCAAACAGTCTTAGAAGGCTTGGAGCCTACGAAGCTGCTAAAGGGCTCAATCTCAACAAGTCATCAGAGCAAATCTCGTAGTGCCTTCATCATTGCAAATCAACACGTGCTCCTATTCCATTACTAGGCTTTCAGAGCTAAACAAGCCGGAAAGGCAACCGATCGATATACACTGCCGAACATGCAGTATCTCAAAGTACTTCGGCATAGCGTCATTTCAACAAGTTTGGCCAACCACCTCATACGGTGCAGCACCGTCACCACCAATGGCATGGAGCTGGAAGAGATAATGCCGCAGTTCTCACATCATTGCTCACCCTGAAGGTGTTCCCTCCAAAGGCTGTTGTTCTCAACATTTCCCAAATAAAATATATAAGTAGGACGGAGGTTTGCGCAAAGTCTCCAGGCTAGCTATTGAACCGCTTATAGTTTTACCTGAAAATACGACCATGGAAGCAAATGTTGTTCCTAAATTTTCTCATGTAAGCACCTTCTTCTGTCAAAAGTCATCTGTGGCTCACGAGCCACTATGAGCCATTGATGAACGAAACAACAGCTGTCGGGTTGAAACCCCCACAATACTATATGGAAGATGATCTTGCCCCAAAGATTAATTTGGTCGGAAACTATGGCAGTTCTCGTCCTTTTGCTAAATAGTAGCCGCAGAAGTTTGCCCACTGGCAGTCCTTTCTTTCGGTGGAACTTGGCTGCCTTACCCAAGTCATCTGCCTCGAGTGTGGTAGCACGAGAGTTTCATTGTTGTTAAGTGAACCAACAAGCTCATTGATGTTCGAAATCAGAAGCAAATTTCAAAATCGTGCTATCGCTACTCTTCGATTCAAGAAATGGAACTCACAACATCAAAGGAAAACGATGGCAACAGTCGCTGCAGCTTGAATATCGGCAACGCAACAAGAAAGAAAACATGGGTTTGCTTCATGGTTGCTTAGTGCACACTCAATCGTATATCTTTCCCGCGCAAAATCCAATACTCAAGGTGGGCATCAGAACATCGGCGACTCAGATCGAAGCAAGAAATTCAGCAGAATCTGAGGCCCAGCTGCACTAAGGACCCCCGAAGCAAAACCAGGCCGCTCGGAGCTGATCAAATGCACCTGCAGCCAATGGTGGGATGAGGCCTTGATACAACCTGCCATGATGGCACTATAACTCAGAATGTCACTCAGATTAATAACCCTCAAAAACACCAACTTTTAATCGGTTAGGCCATGGTAAACGATGATGAAAAGCAGGCACTGCACCTGGCAAAGGTAAAAAAGACAAAGCCACCAGCAGCATGATGGTTTCACCATTCCGCCATGGCATCGCCAATATGAAGTAACATTTTGCAGACAGAGGATGAGATTCACCCTCTGGTCGCCGGAAACAAACCTTGATTGCAAAATGTTCCGAAACCGATGGATCTGCGGTTGGCTGCGAAAATTATGCCTCATGTGTCACACAGTTTGCTCCAATGGGTTGCAAGTGTTAACTCAACCTTTCGCCTCTGGATACTACTAGGCAAATGATCATGCTGGAGTTTCTGGTATGTTCCCACCTCTAAGTCATCCCTACAAGTTGCCTTTCAGTCATGAAGTCTCCCGAAGTAAGCAACGCAATGGTACGGGGTATGTTTTTTCCACAATTGTTCCAATCCTGCATTTATCCAAAAAAAATCGGAGGATAACGTACAAAAAACATAAAGCAACAAAAAAACATTGAGTTTTTTCAGACTTTTTCATTGGGCAACCCAAAAAGTAAAACATATCAAACCACTGCATTTCTCACCACTTTTGGTCGGGGCCATGCTAGGAAAAAACGTGTTTTTGCAGCATTATTCTTAAGGGTCCCCCACAAAAAAAACCATTACAAACCACCGAAAAATCATGTTGTTTTTGAAGCAGCAAACTGAGGCTGCGAGGCGTCATGTCTGTTGGCCCTATCTCCGCTCATCCCCATCCCAGCACTCTTTTGGGCCAATGTCTTTAGCGCGGTGAACTATGCAAAGTGGCAAATCTTTGCTGCGAGGTGCACCTGCCGGATTTCATGAGTCTCGCATTCTGTGAAATTGATTTTCCCACACCAAGCTGCTGGAACGTTGCTAATCCCAAGGATCTACCCCCGATTTCCAACCACAAAACCTTGAACCCCTTCATTTTAAAGGGCGGAATCATCTATGAAGCCCGGGATTCGAGATTCCCCATCAAAAACTATACGATTGATACCATTGAACCCCTGCAGCAGGTTTGACCAACTAACTAAGTGGTCAACAGGAAACTCAATGTTGCCAACATGCCCCGTTCGCGCGTGAATCAAAGGCCAAACAAACAACCACTGATATTTCAAAAATGCAAACTTATCATGGTGGTGGTACATGAATCATTTACTTCAAATTGTCAGAAATATGAAGGGAAACCTGTTCGGTATCACTTTATCAAAAGTATGCAAAGGGCCAAGGGTGTATTCTGTATTCCCAATAAGTTCACAAATTCTGATGAAGGGGTGCCACATCCATGGGACGAAACCAGTGTGTGAAACACAGTAGTGCCCCGGCCCCCCTGGACAAATTGGCAGAGGGATGAAAATGACAGGTTTCAAGCTCTGTTACAGTGAACAGCAAGTGTATGGATTTTTTGCCGCGAGTGGATATTTCCACATTGTTTGCTATAGTCTATATGTATAATGTATAGATATTGAAGCTTTTACACCAAATTTACGAGCCCTGTCACATGTAAATAAAAACGTAATGCAAAAGTATCTACTGTATAATCTATATACCTATAGATATTCAATATGTATATTACATGCTCCCTTTCGAATTGATGTCCAACCACCAACCCTTGTGATTTTCACCTTGCCTAGCAAAAATGGTTGCGTTGAAATGCGTTGAAGATTTTGAGAAAGGTGGCCGAAGCCACGACTTTGCTGGGCTCATTGGCTCGTTGGCTCGTTTTTCGTTTCACCGTCACGGGCCTCCTTTCCATCTTGCAAATCGTGCATCTTGTTGGTCAGCTCATCAAAGAGACGGACGCTTAGAGCTTCAGCGCTGTCCTGGGCACCAGTCCAGCTGACTTTCAGAAAAGCAATGCCATCCACCACAGGAAAGATATCCAAAAAAAACCGTGTATGTACCACACTTGTACCAATTTGTGCTTGCCGGTTGCAAGTAGATGAAAGGTGAAAGCTGCGTGGAAATCATTAACAGATGGGATTAACTGTGGTGACACTTTCTCGTTTCTTTTAGTCTAAGGGCTGACCAGCAGACCTTTATAATCCTTTTATACCCCTAAATCAATGCTCCAAAGGTCTGTTGGCATTCCAAATCGTACACTGAACACAGCAACATACGCCTTTCTTGGCCTTTCTTGATTGACACTAGTTTTTTCCAGAAGATCCCCATGAGTAATAAATGTATGGCCGGGGCTCTCAACCGATTAGACTACACTTGACACCTTGTAGGATTTTGATCAGTCAAAGGCCAAGTGCATGCAACACCATCTCTCCTCTGTGTGAGTGGCCCACCAAGAAGTGCCAAAGCTGCTAAAAGACAGTTAACATGGAGATGAGATGCTTTTGGCCCCTTTGACAATGCCAAAACTGGAAACTAACCGGACCAGACTGGGAAACCCTGGGAATTTCCAGATTATCTTGGCCGAAAGACAATTTCCAAAATGATTAAACAACTCATAGAATTCAATTTTCCACGTCATGTCTCTGGCCGTAAAAGTTGAAGGGATGCCAAAAGGAAAGGAAGCAGCAGCGCTGCGCGAGTGAGGCAAAGAATGTGATGGTAGAAGCCGACGGAGGCCACGGCCAGACATGCGAAGCAGAAACTGTGAAGAGTGTTGACCTGTGACAAGCGAAGCTCATGGCAAGGAATTCACAGAAGCCTAGTCGGCTCTCGAGAGCGACTGAGCCAACCGCCAACCGTCTTCCTAAAAGGGTCCCAAAGAAACGGATTAATGCCTCGTCTCGTCTTCCAGTTCAGCCAAGTTTGGAGTTAGGCGAAGTTTGCCAATGATTGGCAACAGTATTTTGTGTGGATGTTTGATGCACTACGGAGTTGCCATACGATATACGATATGATACGATATGATATGTACAATGACAACGTCGGCTTCACAGATCCTGCTCTCTGTTTTTGGCCTGCGGCTGCACGTAGGGCCTGGCCAGCGCAATCGTGGCCCCAGTCACCAAGCTGATGGCGACTGCCAACCTGGGCAGACTCAGAGCCCAAAATCGAAGCTGTTGATGCAATGATTTCTTGTATCTCATGATGAATTTGAGTCTGCTCTGATTTCAGGGCTTGGGGACATGTTTAAATTGTTCGCAACAGTGATAGTCATATAATCTCTCCCTATACCTATATACCAAGGACTTTGTCACAACGGCACTCTTGCGAATGAAGAAGGTAATAGTAGAATGGAACAAGGGATCACATGACAATTGCGAATGTTCCATCCAAACTTCAGTTACCCCCCCTTGCTACTTCCAACAAAAAGGTGATTCACATGTCTTGACCTGTTTTGATCTTTAAGCTTATGGAACTCCCAAATGCCGCTTTTTCTGCATACCTTGTTCAACTTCGATGGAGATCATTTGCAGGTACAACACCACCATGATCGGGGATTCGATGCTTAACTTTCGTGAGATTGCCACGTCATGATCCGACTAGGAGCCTAGGAGCTCAAATGAGAAACCCATTCCCTCGAGTGATTCCGTCTGCAATTTATAAGACTGATAACGCAAAGATCTGCAAAGCAAGCACGTCGCCAATCTGATTCAAACCTCTTCCGTCCACAAAGATCTCCCTTCGGACTTGTCATGCTCCCAGTAGTAATTGCTGAAGCTGCTTGTATTCAAACCATCCATGAAAGTAGATAGGGCAAACATAATGCATATAATTGTAAACATGTTGCACTCGCTGTGTAGCACCAAAACCCATTTTTTCAAATGTCTGCAAATCAAACTGGAACCCCCTTTGGTCCGCCAGAGCTGTCTATCTCTTTTTCACTGCAGCTATCCCTGAACTTAGGAATTGGTTGGAGTATTCATTGTACAACGTTCACCAACTTCACCAAGGAGGATCTCACCACCGATGACGCATAAGGTTGAACACAACAAATCAAGTCATAATCGCAAGTCCCCATTGGATACTTTCATTTCAACATGGATCTCACCTCCCAACACCATCCATCACCTCCGTCACCCGCCCAAAGCAACTTGAAGCTGAAATTGGTACAGTCGAAGCTGATCAGCGCCACCTGGGTGAACCAAGGCGGACAGTTGAATCGACACCATACCGTTGGAAATCGACCAATACTCGGTTTTTGGGAAGTGGTGCAAAAGTTGGAAACAATCAACGAAACAAAACCCTTCAAAACCCTTCTTTGAATAGACTTTATTCAACACGTCGATACTGCAGTGGAGTTTTCCTCCTTTGTTTCGTTTCAGAGGTGAACTGCTCTTTCCTGCGCGCAGAAATGAAAGTCTTGCTCCTTCAATTTAGTGGATCCAATTCGTGGAACATGTAGAGCAATGCAGCAAGGCAATATAATTACTTCAGGCCACATAAGGCTGTTCTTGCGACCGTATGTAAGCACCAAAGTCAACCTAAATCGTGTGCTGATTTTGGAATGTGCTCTACATACACAACCCTTTCCAAATATTGCATTGAATTAAAACTTAAAAAAAATCCTTTATGCACTGTGTTTTGTTTCCACATGTTTGAAAATGGCGCCTTGGGCTTTCGGGACATCCGGCGTCTAGTGATTTTTTGTCCCTCAAAGGGCCTCCACAAAGAAACAAACCATTGAAAAACTATTGAATAGCGCTGGAACTGAACTCTGGTGGCCTGCCGTTCTGCTAATTTATTCTAATCAATTTGTCAAATTTACTTCATTTAATGTAATTCAATAATCTAGACTTTGGCTGGCTGGGCCATTTAGTCGACTTAATCTGTTTTCTAATGCTACCAAATTAAAAAGATCTAAAAAAAATATTGTAAATCTAATGTATTTGTTTTAGTTTACAGTTGTCTACGACTACGACATTTAGCCAAAAGGCATCAAAAGGCGAGAAAGTAAATAAGGCATTCGATTTAATACGAAAGATATACGAAAGCATCACGGCGACCAGATGGGAGACAACACCGGAGACAAATCCCAAGCTGGGAGACAGGATGGGACCTGGGAGACAAGACGGCACACAAGAGAAAGTCAAGCCCGCAAACAGTCACGGCATCCGAGACCAGCCGGGAAACAAGATGGCAAACAAGCAACACCGGAGACAAGAGAAAGCTTGGCGACGCTGTCACAGCATGTCAGGCCAGCTGGAGGACAAGGCGGGGCAAGGAAAGATAAGAAAGACAAGACCGGTCGCAAGGAGGCAAGATGGGAGAGACAAGCTGAGAGACAATGCTGCCTAGCATTCTTGAAGGGGTCGATACTGGATTGTACCGCTTCTTTGGCTTCCCTTCCTTTCAGTTCTTTGTCCTGCTGTTCAAAGCTCTCGGTATAGCCTTGCCAATGTTCCAGTGATGGTTCCAAGAACTCGGCCACCGTTTTCGCTTTCGATTTCTTCGGTGCCACAATCAGAGGTTTCAGCTTGCGCTTTGGATGATGGTGGAGGGATTGGCACTGCGATTCCACTTTTTCACCACCTTTGGTTCCATCCATTTGTGACCCACCTTTTCCACTCTTGCGGAAGTCCCCATTACTGCTCTTTGATCATGATCCTTTGCCTTTTCTGGATCTCGCTCTGGGACTCTTCGGCAGCTGGGTCGTTTGATTCCAGTCTTGGAAATCTTCTTCCCAAGTGCTTCAAGATTCTCTCCTTCTCCTCATTGACTTTCGACCAGTGCTGGCCACATGCGTGGCAAAAATCTGCTGATGCTTTGACAGACTTGTGGCAATGTGAGCACTCCCGCAGCTGATTCTGGTGGTGCCATTGCCACTGCATTACTGTTGCTTACAATTATAATGTGTCGATTTCGTTGATGAATTGCAAATCTTTCGAATGGTGAGCAAACATGTGTAGATTAATTGTGTCTATGACCTAGTCGCCACCATGGACCATGGTGTACTGACAACGGGGCCAAATTTGAATGGCATGGCTTGGAAGCACTTTCATCAGGTGCATGGAATAAAGGATGAAACATGGGCGTCGGAAAGTGCAAAGGTAAACATCTTAGTCTTTCCATGGCTTTGTATCTTTTTCAAACTTGATTTTGCCTTTTCCTTTTTGTAGTCCTCTGGGACTACAACTTAGGTTCAAAACAAATTGATATGATCAAAAAACCGCTCCTGAAAAGTTAGACCCACCAATGACCAATTCAGTTGACGCAAAGCATACCACGTTTTTGTTACTGGATGTTACTCCTTTCTCCCAAATGCTTGACAAAAACTTCTTGAATCAACACATTAAGAAGATTAAAGCTTGCAAGATGCTTGCCTTTCTTGTAAACCAGTTCCCATGGTGCCAATCTGTGTTCTCTAGCATCACGGTAGGAAACCCATGGAGGTCTTTAACCATTGACACCCACAGCCGCCCGGGCCGCTATGGTCAGAAGCTGATATGATCCAAGTGGCCGAAACCAGTTTCAGAAGGACTTCCATCCAAACCTCGGGAGCATATGGAACATATTGGAACATGTTACCCTTCAAGATTTTGGTTCTGCCCTGGCACAAGATGGCACCAATATTGCCTTTGAAAGCCCTGAAGAAAGGCCCATGGTACATCTTTCATAATCAAGGAACATCTTCAATGCAATCGGATCAATTTCTTGCATCGTGTTCTCCCGCGGAGTCGCCTTGATACTCAAAGAACCTCTTCGTGACCATGCAATTTCAACTTTTTTATCGAAGGCTTCTTTTTAGCCAAAGCGCTTCTTGAGGGGTCATCACAATTAATTGGAGGAAGTTTTTTTGAGATGGTGTGGCATTGACATTCCAAACTCGAGAAAATTGAAAACGCTATATATACGTTCTATAAGACTTCTGAAAGGCCCAGGTAAAGTCTGAAGCCCTACCACGGCCATAGTATTTCGAAATTTGCGGCCAGTCAAGCTAGATCAAATGGCGGGCATGAATGGTCATGCGTGATGACCCGCCCCTGCAAAGGAACATCAACGTGAGGTTCAACGCCAGTCACTGTCACACCTACATTACACCTACCAATAAAAGTGTCTGCATCTTCCACGTTGTATGTGGTCATTGTAGGTCATTGTATGTTGTTTTCAGGGTTGGAGTCTGACCCAAACGACCCAACCTATCCTTTTAGTATCCTGCGTGTCCTTCACAGTGCATCCCATGCTACCCAGATGCATGGCTACACGAACTGTACTTGAATAACATTCCTTTTGCACCCGTCAAGGTCCTTGCGATTCGGCTTGGATGCCAACTGAGGAACCCCAAACATCTCACCCAAAACAGCGTACATTGAATTGTATCAGAGTGTATCCCAGCATATCTCAGCTTTGCTATGGAGTGTCATGTCCAGATGATGCAGGGCTTGTTTTTGAAAAATCATGCCCATAGCTGGTGTACTTGCCCGATTGTTGACATTAACAAGGTTTGGCAATTGTTTCATTGATGTTGGTGGTTGAACTCATTGCTGCACCTGCCTACAGTCTTGAAGTGAGGATCAGCCATGACGGACCATTTTGTAAATAGCACCATACAGCGAAACGACAAAGTCATCACTCGCCCGTCTCTTTTCAGACTCCCCAATGGAGACGCAGGATTCAATATGTCATCTCTTTGTCATCTCTTATGGTTCTGCCCACTCTAATCGCACACGCCACTAGACCAAAAATTCTTTAAAATTTTGCAAAGTTTCATTGGATCAGTCCATTCTGCATGGTAAGGAGCAGGAAGAAGAAGTGTTCAGTCTCAATTTTTTGCAGCACTTTGCAATGTAATCGCGGCACGGAGACTATGTACCTCGAACCTTCGAAATTATCACTGGATATGTCCAATCTGCATGGCAGGGCAGCAAGAAGAGTTGTGCTTCAGTCTGGTTTCGCACAGCACTTCCCAATGGATATGGCTCCCCCCACTCTCATCGCACATTCCACTATCCACTCAAAAATCTTCAAAATTTCAGATTCATTGGACAAGTCCAATCTGCATGGTAGGGCACAGAAAGAACAGTGCGTTNCTGTATATAGGCTAGACACTTGCAATCACTTGCAACCGTGTATTGAGATCAGGGAACATCCTGTTTTCACCCACTGTGGACAAAACGTGAGTATGTCTGTCGGGCTCAGCAACCTCACGGCCTCCCTTCATCCTTGCACCCTCCCGTCCCGTCCTTTCTGAGAGCTGTGCTTCTTCAAGGGTGCATCGTTCCATCAACATTTCCTCACGCGCAACCACACACAACACATTCAAGGCATGGAATTGAATGCTTAAGCACCACTAGTCACTATTTGTTCCGAGGTAAGTATGTAGAATGATGTAGAATTCAGACAAGAAAGAACAGAAATACGGGAAGCCTTCTATAATGCCCCAATATGCCCCAGATAGTTTGGGGCAGGTTCCAATCAATGAGTCAGGCCTCGCTTGTGACCCCAAAATGTGCTCACCTCCGACCTTTTTATGCGAAAGGGTTTTAGGGTCCCATGCGAACAACCCTTTAGGGGTGACTGAGGTTTAGGCAGGGGGGACTTCCTTTGAAGCTTCCGATGTGCTAGGTTCTTGCACAGTCTCTGGAACCACTGAGGGGGGGACTTGGAGGCTTAGGTTGAAGACGCACAAATTATCACAAATTAGTGTCCCTGCCACACAAAATGAGGCGCGTTCACATGCGATTCTAAAAACCTTAAATTCCTCGAAATTTTCTGAAGAACTTTTGCCTGCCATACAAAAAACGCCTTCACTTGCGACCCCAAAATGTGTTCGCTTGCATGGCATAAGCGAGTACGAGTTTTTAGGGTCACAAGCGAGGCGCGAGCCTGTTGCAAGACCATCCCGCCCTGTCATTTTTGAAATTGGATTATATAACTGTGATGAAGCTTAAACCGGTTTGAATCGTTAGTACGTTGTTTTCAAGTCTTTTTCGAAAAGCCTTCACCTGCCATGCAACTGTCGGTACGAATTCCGACAAAGGTAGATGGATTGAGGCCAAGCTTCGGAGATCGTTCTGCAACGCAATGCACTACCACTCTCCATCTCTTCTTCTGACGCGATCCTGCTGTTGGCTTTCGGTACCCTTTAAAGCTTAACGCCGACTATCCTCAGATGTGTGTATTTCTAATCTTGCTATAGTAACCTCATGTAACCTCCATGTACCTTTGGCCAGCAGTTACTATCAAGGAAACTATTTAGGCAAGTTGTTATCAGATACTATCACAGAATTCACGTGGAATTCAGGTACCTAAGCTCAGATCCATCGCTCCTCCCTTGCCATTGCTCCAAACCGTGGAATTCCAAAAAATCTGTCAATACTTTAAACTGAAATCACATCAATTCCTGAATAAATTTGTTTCATCCAAACAGTTTGCTGCCAATACCTGCCAACCCAAAATTGACTACTCCTCAAATCCACCCTATGGAAGTGCTACAGTACCGTGCATGCGTACTACTGGTATGTCGATGATATCATTCATATTTGCACTGATCTAATATGCCAAATATGTCTTTCGGAGGATGTTGCACAAGAAGTAGTATAGTATGTAACTTGAGTTTGTGACACGATGCAAATATATCCTGTACATGTACTCGCTTCATGTAGTTGTACATCAAAAACCACTCTACAATTTAAGACTTTCGTAATCTACACAGAGGTACAGTTTGCCAGTATGCAAACCCAGATTCTCCTTTAAAGATTTGTTTCTTGCTAAGAGTTGCTAAAGGCAGAAGGATGCTAACGGTTTTCTATGTTCTGGCCAGGTTTCCCGTTGCAATGCAATACCTCCCGTGTTCCGCCTGTAGGCTACTACAGATCTCATTTCAGTCCAATTGATCCAAGTCAATGGGGGGAAATGTGGGGAAAGGACGAAAATGACCACAGATGTGTCCAGCTTCCCGGTCCAGCTTGCCATCATAACATCTTCATCAATAGTGGCAGCGGGTAGGTCCCCAGTTGAGGAGGCTGGGCCCATGTCCTGGCTGCGAAAAAAACAACAGTGATTTACAGGAACCAATGCAGCTTTTGTTTGCCGTCTCTGACCACACCTCACCACCGATCTCTGGTGGCTTTGCTACATTGAAAAATCATCAAGAATCAAAAGACATAATTCTCAGAGGGCATGTACTTTACTAATGTACTACCTTTAATCTATGTTCATCTATGTTCTTATGTGGTCAAGCTCTTCTGCTTTTTACATTGATGTTGTCGGACTTTCATCTGCCTTCCAATTACAGTGTGGTTCATGGATTCGGGGAGGAATTCCTCAGCAGGGAGACAGTCTGGAGATCCTCGATCCCTGTCCTGCAGGTGGATCACATCTTTCTCCATCCATAACTTCAAGAGATGGCCCGGCCGTGACACCGACATCCGTGCGGCAGCTGCTGCGCTGAGACGCCCTGCAACTTGATCAAAATCCTGACACAAAACGCGCCAACTTCAGGGCTCCAGCCCCCTAAACTCTCCAGCAAAGCTTGGATGGTTTTGGATGATCTAAATTGATCTTGACACATCTTGAATGATGATATAGTAAATCAAAAGTATCACAAGCTTAAGATAGTTCAGGGTATGCTGACTCTCAAGCTGCCCTCAAATAGTCTCACTCCATAAAAGTAGTTCTCAAGAATCTTAGCGTTCGCCAGTGCCCAGCCTTGAACAATAATTTGCCATCTGCCGTGAGAGACTGCAGAGATACCTTGGAAATTGGATTTTGCGATTCTTTTGGATTCTTGCCGCTTGTAAAGGTGACAAAGGAAGTTGCAAGAGTACAGCCACTTTGACGCTTCACAGCTGCTCCTGTGTTTCTTGGTTGGTGGCGTCACCCCCACTGTAAGACTGGGAAACCTCCACTGAGGAAACAACGTAAACGAGATTCGAACATGTTGACATATATTGACATACAAACATGCCACACTCACAGATGAGGCAACCTTGAATGCAGTCAAGCATAACCAGAAAAAGAAGAACAAAAACACCATGGGTGGAAATGTGAACAAGGATCAGGAGAATTAAGAGAGGAGAATCATGGCAAATCTTGTGGCTCACCACACTACGCTTTGACAAATGGGATCTCTTGCAGGGACTTACTTTCACCTAACAATTCAATGCAATCCCAGCTCGCATATACGAAATACACCAAGATACGGTCAAGTTCCCATTGTGTCCCACTTCTGTGACTGCTGCTACTGATCTGCAGCTTCGCATCAGCAAGTGCTGTCGCAAGAACAAATGGAGGAGCGCCAGGGGGATGAAAACGCCATAAACAGAACCTGGAATGCTGCGCTCGATCCAAAAAATTATTGGCTCTCTACATGTTATTTATCTCTGTCCTCGAGAATACTCTCCAAATGACGCAAAACCCTTCGATGTTCCGAAAAAAATCCTTTTGGATGCAACAGCTTTGAGACCGCAGCCTCCCAAAACCATCATTGTCTTCGCAAGGCAGATCCAGTTCTGCCGGTGGCGAAACTAATCAGAAAATGTCAACCTTGCTTACCAAGAAACTGCAACCATATGCAACCACGTCCGCCCAAAACGCTCTCGAGGAATCATCGTGACACCGAAGAAAAGGCATGTGCAATCGAAATGAATGTTCGCCCAATGGCTCATCTGCTCCATCGACATACCTTGGTGGTCGAAGGCCACACAACCTCTCAGCTGCACTACGTCATTGACTGCGACTGAGTGAAACAATGATGTAACAACGACACTTCAAACATCTAGTTGAAAAATAAAAAAACATGCATGGACAATAAACAAAGAGCTGCAACTCAAGCGGTGTGCTCAAAGTTTTGGAGTCTTGTATTTTCTAATCTTTTCCCCGTTCAATCATTCAATTTCACAAAACCAGTTTCTACCAACATTCCGGCCCCGCCAGTCCCATTTGCTCAAACTATGCACAGACTTTGTTTGGCCTCTTCCATCTATAGTCTCTTCTTCTCAAAGGAAGTTCCCAGGTACCCGTACGGATTTTTGGAAAGCTGTTGGTTCCTACTCAAGACAAATGGAAACATATCTTGCATTGTGACACTAGTGTTTTGTTTTATTAAAGTGTGTGTGTGTGTGTTGATTGTGTTGTGAAAGCGCTTGTTTGTGCCTCCGTAAGCATCAGCGACCGCAAGCCAAACACACATACACCCGTTTGCCGATGCTACGCAAGTGATGGGGTGGGGGGGTGATGTTTACGTTCCTTGCACTTGTAGACACGATATTCTTTCGGATGTTTGCAAAAATTGTCCACGAAAAAGGTTTTAAACAATCCATACCGCAGAAATTAAAATTTGCAAGTCGCAATTACACTGGGAACTCTACTGAAAAAGCTGTCGAATCTGGGAAATACCATAATTTCTCCTGTTGCAATTTGCATCGCACAAAAACGCTGTAAAGGTTACCAATTTTCAAGAAACCTCACAAATTAAGACCATAAACAACTCCACGGTCATTAACTACGACACGTTGTTTTGCTGGCGGGTCCCGGATCGACCCCGCAGGTTTTTCAGTTCTTTTGGGTTTGGGGTTGTGTGGTGGGGAGATGATAACGTTCCTTGAAGTTTCTTACATGGCCCATACTTGGCCGATGCTCCGCACAATGTTGAGCGGGGGTGCGGGGATGGAATGCTAACGTGAAGTTGCTTACATGGTTCTGAATCGGATGTTGACCTTCCTTAAAGTTGCACACATGGTTGTATTTTAATGTATTTTAACGTTAATTGAATTTGTTGACACGACGGTGACCCATGCTCGATACTTGGACGCATGTTTATACATTGTTGGTGGAATACCATTCCAATTCACAGATTTGATGTTCCACATACATGGAACCAGTGGACATCTTCACCATAAACGACGTAGAAACCTCTGTTTTTAGACCTGAAAGTTTTCTTAGGACACAATGTTTCTTCAAAGAATAACGCTAGAGAAGTGCATCCTCCGTTGAAGACATATACGTCTATATGCCTGCATGTTCCGGCATGAGACTGGACAGCTCTGCGAAGGAGCAAACACAAAAAAAGAAAGAAGCCCACATGAGCCCACAATTTTCAGTCTTATCAGAAAAATAAACGTTTCACTACAGCGAAATGCTGATTTAGCTTCAAAACCTTGCCTTTTACAGCATTTTGGCTTCCCCCCATTTAGCTCTATCAGCCCAAAATATTGCAAAGTCTGCAAATTCCAGAACAAAGGAGATTACAAAATGCTTAAAAGGCGCGGGATCGTTCCGGGATCCGTGACCTTGCTTTTTGATGGCATGTTCAGCATTGTTTGTTGTTTGTTGACGTTGTGTTTCTTTTTCCGGTTGTTTGGTTGGTTGGTCTTGTCGTTTTTTTAGTTGTTCTCGCCGGGGTGTTTGTTTTTTGCTGACGTTGTGGTTGTTGTGGTTGTGGCTGTTGTTGTTCCAAGTTGTTGGGGTTGGACCTTCAGCAATTTCATTGGCAAATTCCTTTCCCAAATTAAAGCCACTTTACCTTTTGAAACTTCCGCCCCCGGCTCGCCCAGGTTCTACTGGGATATCCAATTTATGCATCTCTCACAGATTAATTAAGGGACTCCTAACCTATTGAGTTGCTTGTTCCAAATGACATTCTTGGGTGAAGCCCGGTGTAGCTACCGGAGGTCCACAATTTTGAGACCAAGGTGGAGGTGGGTTGAACAGCAGTTTAAATTCCCAGAGATAACTGAGACATCCCTGCCAAAAAGGAATGCGAATGGACAAGTGTTTGATGACTGAAACCATGGGATTCTTGGTGTTTCTCTCCCAGAAACTGGCAAGTCAGAAGCTCAGCACAACTGGATGCCCCACCGATGAACAGCAGCGTGAGCACCCGCAGGGCTGTTGCAATGCCCTTGGTCCGAAAAGCCACCTGCAATGCGCATCGCTATGAGGATTCCACAAGATTCCAACCTTGGAGTGCAACAGGTTAGAAGCTGGCACCTCTAGTAGTCCACATGCGGCAAGGATGGTCACAGGTAGCATAGGGCCAGCCAGTGCCCAAAAGAATCTTGGCTGTGGCGGCGTAGCTGATGCAAAAGAAAACGCAAAGAATAAGCTACGAAGACCTACAGTCTACAGTACATCATTCAGTTGTCCAAGGTGAGTTGAATGTGCTGCGGGCATGCCTTAGGTAAGGAACCGCACAAGGGCGCCGTCGTAGCTACATTGTAAGGCAACGGAGTCTTTGAAGGCTGCAAGGCTGAGCTGGAGAGTTTGGACATAGGGCAATTCCTCAAAAAACGACGAAAAGTCTGTGATAGCACGTGATACCCATCTGCCACGGGATGGATCAGCGGTCACAACCAAAGTATCTTGTCAAATGGTGGCACTGAAACATTCCAAACTTTCCGCAAACTCAGCTTCTTGAAGTAGAAACGACAACAATTCAGGAATTGGCTACTTGACCTCGTGTTAGAACTTTCATGAATTAACCGTGACCGTGACCCATCACTCCGTACCAAGGGTTCCCTGATTGCTGTCAGCAAAAGTGTGCTGCGATGCCAAGAACACTACCCGACGCTTCCTTTTACCCTCACCCTCATACAAGACTTACAATTGGCAACTGGTTCCACACATGGTTCCCCATTCCCCATCCAGAAAGTTGCTTCGCACTTGGCAAAGCAACAAAATGCTGCAATTTGATGCAATTTGAGAAGGGAAGGCCTTGGAAGGCAAAATGGTTCATCAGGCTTCTTTGACTGAAAGCAAGTTTCCCAGAATGACGCTGCCCAGGACTGCCAGGTATCCTCCTGCGCTCTTGTGGGATCTGAGAAGAAAGAAAATGACTTCTGGCGATAGAACTATCCTTCAAAGAATTGAACTCGTCTAATCTCAATTACCAGTACAAAGAATGGACCAGATTTCTTTCTATTCCCCTCGCCCCTTGCTCGTTTGAAAGCCGTCTGCAAAAGAATCGAGCTTGCTGGGCAGTAGCATTCATTTGGAAATGGAATCCCGCATGGTGACATATACTGGACACACCAGACCTACCGGACATACCGATATACCACGGTAATCTCGTTCTTTGGACCCATCTAGTTTGCATTTCGGACCAAATCCTGAGCTTCTCACACCAAACGAGATGTATACAAACGCATGCATATACACAAAACCAGACGTTCCGACCCCTGCTACATTCAGGGTCGAGGGTCGTGGATTCAGTCAAATGGAGATCAAGTGGAGATATAAATCAATGAATTGCATGAAACTATTCAGTGATAGTCCATACCTGGAACAAGGAACATCTTTCCGAACCTGGAACATCTGTCCATCTTTCACTATCTTTCAAGGGTTCATTTAGAAACAGTTGGATTTCTCCTCTGCCCTGTGGCCCAATGATCCTCGACTCGAAAGCCATGCGCCGGATCGTCGGCCCCTGGCAAGGTTGAGGATAAGCTTGCCAGCGCAGCCCATAGCCTGGATGTCTGGCGATAGATTTGGCAACAATTTCTGCATCTGGCGTCAAGTCTCGCACTTGGATGAGCCGAACGTGTCAGTGCATTTCGTGCAACATTACCGTAGTAGAAAATACAGCAGTTCAACTGATCAATTCAAGCACTTGACTAGATGCTGCTAGAATTCAGACGCAGTAGGACCGTTCGCAGGTTGGGTGCCAACACAAGCGGAACACTTTTGAGACTGATGAAGAAGTACTTCCATTTGGAGAAGGTGGGGACCCGTTGTCAAAGTGCAGTCACGAGTGACCTCTAATGCGAAACATGCAACTATGGGGTTTTGAAGATTCTGATGGTTTTGGCGATTCTGACTAACTGGCAAAGTGTCCAACAACCATAGAGACTGCCTACAAGTTCTATCATCCTGTTGTGGCCACTGAAAAAAATGAGTCCTGAAGGTTTCTGCTGCCAACTAGTTTCCATACAAGTTGACAGAAGTTCAGCCACTTCAGTACCCATCTCCGCCGCCGGAAGCCCAAAAAACGGAAGATATCTTTTATATACTGCAATCCAGTTAATGTATGAACAAAAAGTAAGAATGAATTAATAAACAAAAAATAGGTCAACAAGTAAATACATTGTACGGAAATAAAGCAAATATATGAAACATATAATAATAGATATTTATGTTGACGGGAACATAATATGTATGCGAATCATACGGCCTAAATTTTGACAATTTCGCAAATTGATTTGCAAGAGGTCGCAGAATGCCATCTGCTTTCTGACATGACACCTAGTCCTGTTGTTTTTCTGAGACGGGATGCCCTGCTTTGTGTGAAAAATGCTCCTTCAGAGCAAAGAAGGCTTTCTGATGATGAGTTTTACAACACTTTCATTGAAGCAATCAAAACACTTCCAACCAGAAGGTGACTGTTGAAAAACTGGCTCATTTATTCAAAAACGGAATTGGGAGAGAAATCCCCTGGCTGTCGTCTACCTTAAAAGAAGAAAACTGCTGGTAGAAAGCCTGCAAGGGGCATGCAATGCCTAGTTGAAAGGCGCTGAGATTGCAAACCAATTCCATTTTGATGTTGTGGTCTGCATTGATCTGAAGTCGTTTCAAAGAGGATTCCACGACGTCAACCTATACCTATACTTTGGACTCCAAGAAACTGACAGAGTTGCAGCAGCACTGGCGCTTGGGCCGTTGAAAGGTCTTGAAGCACCTTCCATCGACCCTGTAAACCTGACGCAGGCCTCGAAAGCAATGACGCACGACATCTCCAAAGGTAGACAACAATCGCTGCGATGGACACAGCCACAGTAGCCACCGCCAAGACCGGTAGCCGGTGAAACTGCGGCCGCCGATCCTGAAACATGCCAACCGGAGGACGATCACGGAAATGTTGGGTTTGAATCTTTTGCAAGGGCTTAACCATTCTAACCTATTTTCATCCTAGTTTCACGGTACCATTCCATCTCTTTCCATTGTACTCTATGCTATTTAAGTGCTTCACCTGCTCCTTTCCATCATCCTACTGCTGCACTGATTTCGTGCGAGGAAACCCTACAATGAAATACACGGGGCGAAACGGGTTCTGAATCATATCATACTACTCTCCATGCTGGGTGGGTGGGTGGGTAAATGGTACATCTGATTGCTCTACGTCTTAGGTGTTTTCACAGTGTTTCTGGGCGCGTGCCATCCCCAAACTCATACATTGTACCCCAGGTGTGTATATATATTTGTATATATACATAAACACATATATATATATATATATGGTAGCCCCCCCCAGGGCCTACCTGGGGAGGGAATGTATCACTTACCACGTGTGGTGTTGAATACATTCGAAGACATGCTCAGAAAACACCGTAAATTTGAAGGGTTTTTTGCACATCCTATTGGTTTTGTTTTGATGATTTTTGTTTTTCAAAAAAAAACAAAATGGCAAAAAAAAACAGAATCCGTTTTTAATTGGAGCTTTGTTCACTTCAAAATTGCATACCCTCCAAAACCTGCATGAGAAGCTAAAAATGCATGATTTTGCCGACAGTGCACAAAACCTGCATATACTCAAAAAAACAACATGTTGATGCCAAAAATGCACAAAACCTGCATATACTCAAAAAAAAATGTTGTTAGGGAAAAACGACCAAACGTGCATATACTCAAAAAAATCATCTATGCCAGTCAGTCCCACATAGAGTCTGAAATGTTTGTTTTTTTGAGTATATGCAGGCTTGGTGACTTTTCCGTATGATTTTTTGTATTTTTTTTGAATATATGCAGGTCTTGTGCAGTTTTGGCATCAAAATGTTGATCGTTTTTGAATATATGCAGGGTTGGTGAACCTCAAGTCTCTCAAACCTACATTTCAGCAATCTAAAACAAAAACGCAGAATAGCTACACTTGATATGTTTTTCTTGTTTTAAAATATTCCTGATGAAAAAAACATAAAATGCTTATATACAAGGAAAATTTATCAACAACATCGAAAATGATTATTGATACGTTCAAAAAAGGAATTAAACATAAAAATGGTTTGGCCGCCATTGTAAAGCATGTTGCACAGACCCAAACATTGCATTACAGTGAAAACAAAAACAAAATCATTAGATATGTAATTGTATTACCTCACAAAAACACTTATGCAANAATAATGTGAAATGGTGGCTACAAAATTCGGTTCCGTAGACTTTCTCATTCTATAAAGACTTATGTTGATTTTGTATGTGTATACACTGATAAAATGAGAACCCTACATTCTGCTACAAATCCTGCATCCCTCATAAAGTGGTAAATCCCTTACAGTACTGGTCCTTCTTCCTAGGCAACAGGCGTAGTCAGAAGGCTATCCCTGACCATCTTTGGACATGCCCGGCTTTGCAGGATAACCACAGGCTACCCACCGCTTTAGAAGCATCACCTTTGGGAAGTAGGTTATAAAACTGAAAAAGGTCAAAAAAAAGCTTCAAGTTTAGAAGACATGAGTTAGGAAATAAGTAGAAACAAATTTCTGCGCCCAATATATTTGACTGGTTGTAGAAATTAGCTCGAGAAAACATGATCAGTTACCCCCTGAAATGGCTAGGCAGCTGCAGGCCTCTTCTTAAAAACGGTGCGAAGTTGAGTTGCCATCATTCTTCCAAAACGACACTATGACAATCTGATGACTGTGAAATGTACAAATGCATCCTGAGAGGCGACCAAATCAAACTGTCTATAAAGAAAGGGATCTGACAAAAAAATCATTTTTCTATCCTTGGCATGCATGAACCTTACAATAAGAGATACTATCATTTTTAAAAATGTCATAAAATTATACCACAACAAAATGAATGTTAACTGACATCCCCTAAACTTTTGGATGTCCATGCCTTCTTGGGCAACTGCATTTAGATGGCCCACCCTGTCTCTACCTTTTAGTATAGAGGCTGGGTACAAACACCTCACTTTTTGCAAACACAAGAAATAAATTCTCATTTCATAGGCATCTCAAATACTGCTAGTAGATGCCCGACCCTGCTTCTACTTTTTCGGTTCATAGGATGGACACTAGCATTTTTTGCAATGTAACCTTGTCAAGTCATCATCATCTCAAAACAAAGGGAATCTTGTCATTGCAAACGTAAACTTATCATTGCAGAAAATCAACTGAAACTACAGATGCCGTAAATTTGTCAAGTGATAAACTTCTCAAAATCTTCTTTAAGGTGGTTGTCCTTACTTTGACTTTGTAGGTGGTATTCGGGGTGGGCGCTGGCATTTCGTAAGTTTCTTCGTTCATCAACCAAGCACGCCAGAATAGGAAAGGAATGCATGCTATAGGAAAGCACCACATGGTAGGCTGCAAAGTACTACATGATAGTATTGAATAATGAGCAACAGATAAAACTAGAAAAAAAGTTACTGTCCATCAACCTTCACTATCACAATTATTTGCGCAAAAATGATTCTAATCCATGTGACTGAGTGTCAAGTAGTTCAAAAAAATCCCTGATACGACAGCTCCTGCCTTCATGAGAACACATGGTAGCTCTATAGAATTACAAGTTCCGCTTCACCGCTAAAAAACACGTTCTTGTAGAATGACCTCTCCCAAGTGTGCCTATAAAAGGACAAGTCTTCACAGTTTTACATAAGGATTTTCCGTTTGTCACACCCCAACTGGATGACCATTTTTGGCGCCAGGAATCATCATTTCATAAGGGACCAATTCTGGGCAGCAATTGCTTTTTTTAAAGAGGTGTAGGTTTTGTGGCATGATGAAGATCCCTCATTTTCAAAACTCGTTATTTTCAGACAAATGCATCATGGAAAGCTCTATGAAATCCCATCCATAAGACTATAAAATGACAATGACCCTAAAAATGTGGTGTGGAGTAGGACCTGGTATTTCTCTAGCAATGCTATGATATATTGAAATGACATTTCACATTACTAATTACTATAGTAGACTGCTTCGTTGAGTGATCACAGACATCCTTGAAATGCCAACATCAACCCTGAATAAATACGCCAAGATAGAGATAATGCAGAACAATTTTGTTAGAGAATGTGAAAGATGGGAATGACATGATTTTCTTTTGCCACTATAGCGTGCCATTAGCATAGGGTCGGACATCTCATCGCAGAGTTTGAAACACCTAGGAAATGACAAATTTACCCGATACAGCTTTTATCCTGCAACTTGAAGGTGCCTTTCTAGCGCAAGTATATGCTTTGTTTGGGGTCCATGTTAAGATGTGTACGTACAAGTACTTTCATCCGAAAATGGGAAACAACCAACCCAACTCTCTTAGATTAAAATATTGTGTAAAAATGCTCATTTTGAACAATTCTTGGCCTCGGACAGGGTACTACCCATAAAGTCCTCTTGATTCCTGTTTCTTTTGTTTTTTAGCCCGACGCCCTTACTTCTCAAGAAAATCTCTACAAGAAATTGATGTTTGTGCTTCGTTGGGGGTCCACTTTGAGAAATCCACGTGCAGGTACTTTCATTCCAAAACTGGAAAGCAACCAGCCCAACTTTCTTTGTTAAAAGTATTACGTAAACATGTTCATTTTGAACAATCTTTGGGCTCGGAAACAAATTTTCTAAGTACTGCTTGAAGATGACGAACTCTACTTCTACCTTTTTGGTTAATAAGATGGGTGCTAGCATTTTTTGCAATGTAACCTTGTCAAGTCATCATCATCTCAAAACAAAGGGAACCTCGTCATTGCACACGTAAACTTATCATTGCAGAAAATCAACTTTACAGCAAAATCGCAATAGTGAAGGTTGATGGACAGTATCATTTCATTTTTTCTAATTTGACCCGTTGCTTAATATTCAATACTATCATTTGGTACTTTGCAGCCTACCATGTGGTGCTTTCCTATACCATGCATTCCTTTCCTATTCTGGCCTGCTTGGTTGATGAACGAAGAAACTTACGAAATGCCAGCACCCACCCTGAATACCACCTACAAAGTCAAAGGGAGGACAAAACAAGAATTGAATGGAATATCTGAAAGTGAAATGGCATTGTCACCATCAAAAGAGCTGTGATTTGTGACGTGTTTCACATCAATATCAGGCGAACAGCGACGCTGGAACTTCATATTTATGTGCATTTCATCCACTTTCACCAAAAAACTTTGACACGACAGCTCCTGCCTTCATGCGAACACATGGCAGCTCTATAGAATTAGTTTTCCCGCTTCACCACTAAAATCACGTTCTTGTAGAATGACCTCTCCCAAGTGTGCCTATAAAAGGACAAGTCTTCACAGTTTTACATAAGGTTTTTCCGTTTGCCACACCCCAACTGGATGACCATTTTTGGCGCCAGGAATCATCATTTCATAAGGGAACAATTCTGGGCAGCATTTGTTTTTTCTTTAAGAGGTGTAAGTTTTGTGGCATGATGAAGATCTCTCATTTTCAAAACTCGTCATTTTCAAAACTCATGCTTCATGAAAAGCTCCACGAAATCCCATCCATAAGACTATAAAATGGCAATGCCCCTAAAGATGTGGTGTGGGGTAGGACCTGGTATTTCTCTACCAATGCTATGCTAAATATATTTAAATGACATTTCAACATCAACCCTGAATAAATACGCCAAGATAGAGATAATGCAGAACAATTTTGTTAGAGAATGTGAAAGATGGGAATGACATGATTTTCTTTTGCCACTATAGCGTGCCATTAGCATAGGGTCGGACATTTCATCGCAGAGTTTGAAACACCTAGGAAATGACAAGTTTACCCGATACGGCTTTTATCCTGCAACTTGAAGGTGCCTTTTCAGTGCCAGTATATGCTTTGTTGGGGGTCCATGTTAAGATGTCTACGTACAAGTACTTTCGTCCGAAAACTGGAAACAACCAACCCAACTTTCTTAGTTAAAGGCATTGTGTAAAAATGCTCATTTTGAACAATTTTCCCCCATAACATCGCTTTTTCCCAGACCTGGTTACATCCAAAAAAAATCTACAAGAAATTGATTGTATGCTTTGTTAGGGGTTCACGTTAAGATATGTACGCACAAGTACTTTCATCCCAAAACTGGAAAACAACCAGCCCAACTTTCTTGGCTAAAAAGTATTATGTAAAAATGCTCATTTTGAACAATTTGTGGGCTCGGACAGGTACCCCCTATAAGGTCGACTTGACTCCTGTTTTTTTTTGCTTATTTTCCCAGACCTTCTTACACCCAAAGAAAATCCTTACAAGAAATTGATTTTTGTGTTTTGTTGGGGGTCCACGTTGAGATATCTACGTACAGATACTTTGTTAAAAGTATTATGCAAAAAAGTTTATTTTGAACACTTTGTGGGCTCGGAAAAAATACCACCCATAAAGTCGTATACTTTGGCACGCGCTTGGGTTACTATCCCCACATATTCTCCACCACGGCTGAATCCTTTGCAAAAACAAATGAAAATGCAGCACAGCAGAATGCCTATAAAGAAAAAGAACCCTGTTTTTTTTGTAAGTGCGTCCTGTCGCCAGTAGGAGAGAAGGCGCACAATGGCAGACGCAGTCCATTTTTGTGGCAGTTTGAACACAGACGTTATCACAGGTTTGGACATGTGTAAAGTATGCACCGAAGCATTCCATTGTGTAGCACGTTGAACACGAACGTTATCACAGGTTTGGACATGTGTAAAGTATGCACCGCAGCAGTCCATGGCGTGGCACTTTGAACACGAACGTTATCACTGGCTTGGACACGTGTAAAGTATATACCGAAGCAGTCTTTCCTCGAATCTAAGATTTCTTGTTTTTTACTTTTTTATTTCTTGAAATAGCTCCTTTGTTTTGAATCAAAATGATAAAAAAAATGAAAAATAAAGTCCGTGACTTTTTTGTTTTTTTTCCAATTGTTTTGGTTTTTTTGATTTTTTGAAATGTTGTGAAATTAAGATTAAAGGACAAAAAGAAAAAATAAAAGATAAAACCAAAAAAAAACATAATTTAAAAACAAATAAAAAGAATCAAGGCCTTTATTTCTATGTTTTCATTTTTTTTTAATCTTTTTGATCTTTTTATCATATTTGAAATGAAAATGAAGGAAATAATTCAAAAAAAACAAGACATTAAAGAAAAATCAAAAAATCAAGGCCTTAATTTTTGTATGTTTGTGAATTCTTTGGGCCAGGCCTCGAATCTAAGATTTCTTGATCTTTTTAATATTTT